>KN818467.1:1428-25842 GCA_000827485.1 Amanita muscaria Koide BX008
GCTAAAAGCAGCTGGCCTGGAACAATTCTCCCCAACGAAAAAACACATTCCTTCTTCACCTATTGCACCGCGCCAAAAATCAAGACCGAAAACTGCTTGCCGCAATGGATTTGAAATCAGACTAGCGATCTCAATAATGGATTGATAAAGTGATTCCATTTCACTGCCACTTCAGCAAGGCAAGAGATAGACACAATCATAAATTAGTTCATTGCAGCTCTCTCGACATTGTACATACCTTAGAAGAGCGTGAAAAAGAGAGAAATAAAGCGCTCCACAACCGACCGACGTGACACTGCATCACCTATGACGAAGCCACGGACCGTGGATTGCTTTCATAATTACCCCGCCCCAATAGGCGACAACAACGCGACAACAAAAACACATTAGCGTCCCCACAAAAACAGATCCTCAAGAGATGAAAACGAGAGCAAGTCGGCGAAAAGAATAAGCAACCAAACAATCACAAAGTGAAATTACAAAAGAGCGAAAACCAGAACAAGTCTGTGCGCACGAAACCGGCCTGAACCTCCCACGTTTCACTGGTCACCCGCGTCGTCACGCCGCAGGCCATCGCCGTCTAGTTAACCGAAAATAGCCCGTGTTCATGCAAGACAGCAGAGACCACATTTGAAGTGCTGAACCCAAGGATCCGCCCAAACTGCCGCCTCAATCGACTTTCGTCCTCGCTGAACATCCGGAAGAGCTTGCGCAGTCGCGAATGACTGCGGCTCATCAGACGAGTCGAGGACAAAAGGAGTACCTAGGGCCGGGTTTACCTCGTGAAGAAAACACATGGGAGCCACGTAAGAATTTGGAGGATGAACATGGCATCAACGTTCAATTTCGCAAGTACCTGCAGCGCCACGAGAAGGCAGATGGAGCCTTGAGGGGGACTGGCTGACGTCCGACTCGCTAGTAGGTATTTTCCATAATACCCCACTTTCATCCTTCTGTCTCTCTACGGGCTACCATTGTCTGTGTTAGGTCCCTGCACTGTTGACACATACTCCCAATCGCGAGAGCCCGCCATAACAGAACCCCCAAGTGGACAACTGCCTCTTCTGGCCCTTCACCGACACTTTCATTATCACTACAGGCCACAAATCCTATGTCGGGAACATCTTGTGGTACGAGCCTCATAGTTTCTTTCCACATCATCGCCAATCAGTACCAGTGTGCTTAATTCCTATGCGACTGTCATCCTTACTGAGCTTTTGACGACACGTTTCCTGGACTATTCCACGTACCCCCATCAACCACTCCACCCACGCCCCAGGGAGGACGTGCCACACTGTACCACCACTTCAGCAATTCCGTAATCGAGATAGGCTACAAACAAGCTATAGTTATTCACTACCGGTCCCCCTTTATACTGCTCTATGTCACATATCTAGCACGCCCTCAACATCTGAACACTTTTACCAGCCTGGTGAGGGTCAAGAACTTGAAGACATCACACGGCGCATTCACTGGTGGGCAGCTGGACAGAGCTAGTGGCAAACTGCAGGAGTGCGAACGCTCGATGCTCCCATTACTGTACTCTCAAGGCTTCTAGTCATTTCCTTTCTTTCGTTTTACTCAGACCTCGTTTATTGTTCATAACAAGCCTATACTATCTCTGCTAATCTACATTAAATGATGCACTGAACAATGCTAATTGATTTGGCTAAATATACAGTAGTAATGATTAGCGATACAGCTGGTAGGTAGGGCAGAAGAACAACGCACCTGACCTTGCAACTCAACGCAATCATCCGCTCAAATTCAAAGCAGACGGAGCGGATGCTGCCAGTGGACCCCGGGATCGAGGTGGAATGGGAGGTGGAGCGGGTGCTGGACTCTTTCGGCGTCGAGGTGGAAGCGCAGGTGGAGCGGGTGCTGGACTCTTTCGGCGTCGAAGTGGAAGCGGGGGTGGAGCAGTCGTATACATCTCATGTCTGTGCGACGATGGCCTTAGTCGCTGGGATCCTCTTTCCACTTGACCAGTATGTGGAGGTGACGCTGGACGGGGTGGCATATGACCATCCGACACTTCTGTATCAGGTGGGGGACTAGGAGTCGGCTGTCTCTGCGGATGATAGGTGATCGCTGCAGGCTCGTTCGAAGCCAAAGCAGACGGAGCGGCTGCTGGACTCTCTTGGCGTTGGGACGGAAGCAGAGGCGTAGCAGTTATGTATATCCCATATCCGTGCGACGATGAACTTGGTCGCTGAGATCCACTTCCAAATTCACCACTGTTGGTAGCAGTGAGGATCAGTGACGGGTCGACACGGATCCACTCACGATAATCCACCGGCCTCCTGAACCTCGTTCCTTACAAGAGTTGTCGGTACATGCGTATTCTGGCCATAAGGTAAGGCCGCTGCTGCAGTTGGCCTGCCATAACTCAGATTACCATCATAACCGGCTCTAGCCGCTGTGCCGGTCACGGTGGCAGTGGTAGGTAGTCGCAGGAGAACAACGCGCCCGTCGCTGCATCCGATGACAATGATTGAACGTCTCTGAACCAATTTCCCTATATCAAGCTCCGGGGGGATCCATAGCACAGGTATAGGGTCATCGTGTTGTGGAAATAACGCTTCAAGGTAAGACTGCCTGGGTTTCTCGTTCACCCAGACTGGGACGCCCTGAAAAAGTGGCATGACAGGAAACTGGGTTAATGTTTCGAACGATGGTCTTCCGATGGCTTTCTTGGAGTCTAGGTCGAATGCACGAAAGTCAAGTTCGGTATCCATAATATTCATACCCGATGCTATGAGCTGTGAATTGTCGGGTGAAAATACCATCGTGTGCATATCTCCCAGGCCAGTCTGGTGGAAAGTACCAATAGCTGTATGGCTTGTGACATCGAACACAGTGATCCAGTCGTCGTCGTTGTCGTCGTCGTCTTCTTCTTCGTCGAAGTCTTCGTCTTCTTCTTCGTCGAAGTCTTCGTCTTCGTCGTAGTCTTTGTCGTCGTCGTCTTTGGCGAAGGAGGCAAGACGGGCCCCATCAGCTGAAAACGACAAAGGTGTCGTAAAATTCGATCCATCGAAACTTTGAATGAAATCCAGCGTTTCACAATTCCACAAACTGATACCGCGATTGCCCGCTGCAGCCAACACGCTGTTCGAAACTTCCACCACTTTTAACCGACCAGAGTACCGGAGATCTGCACGTCGCGCCCCGTCATCACCATCCCACAAATTGATTTTCCCATCATCTGACCCAGAAGCGAATTGCCTGCCATCGGGGCTGAACCCAAGTGCCTCTATGCTCCGCTTGTGATGCCTATGAGTAGCAATTCGTTGTTTTGTGAAGCTATCTATCTCCCACAGTTCAACTGCACCATCCTCAAACCCACAGGCAACTCGAGAACAATTCCAAGACAAAGCCAATGCAGTGAGTGTGCGGCTTGCTTGGTGATCTGAGGAAGGACTTGATGACTCGATAACTTCGATATCCGATAGCAATACTGTACCGCCGTACCCAACAGCAAAGCGAATACAGTCTGGCGAGAATGCCAGTACATCACACCGAGAGACTGAGAGTGTAGAAAGGAAGGAGCGGTTTTTGACGCTATAGAGCTTGACATTGTAATGCGTCGCGATTGCAAGAGTGTCATCCCGCGAGAAGGCCAGCAACTGCGGGTCATACAGTTTCACAACGTGTGACAGGTTCCCACGGTTCGCGTCCCACAACTCCACGTTTTTACGGCAACCGATTGCAAGGAGAGATCCGTTATCAGAGATTGCCACGGCTTTCCGAGGGCTCGTCTTGATAGTGCCAATAGGTTGACCGTCCCCACAATCCCACAGTTTCACACCGCCTGACTCCTGCCAAGACACGATTCGAGAACCATCGCCTGAGAATGCAAAGCCATCTGATCCCCAATCCACATCGGCGACGAATTCCCCTTTGATCACGTTCCACAGCTTGACGATACCTTTAGTTTTGGCTGACGAATAGGCGAGTCTGGCACCAGTCGCCGAAATTTCGAGACGACTGCCATGTCGATAATCTCCAAAACTGCGTATCGGTTTGCCATCTTGACTGTCCCTGGTGTCCCATAGAGAAACAGTATAGTCAGCTAATCCTGCGGCAATCCGGCTGCTTTTAGACGAGATTGCCACTTTGCGAACCCTTGCAGAAGTTGTCAAGGTGGCACCCTGTTCGCTACCGTCCGCGTTGTATAGTGTTATAGCTTTGTTTTCGAATGAAGCGACTGTAGAAAAGTCGTTGGCAATCGCAAAGGAGCACCTGTCGCCTTTGATCGTAGAAATAGGTGTGCCAGTGACTGCATCCCAGACCTTCAATATTGCCTTGTTGAATTTAGTCACATTATTCCAAGAAACAAACATGGTGCTATCGAGTGAAAATTGAACGTTGTTGACCGTACTCCCATGGCTCAAGTTGGCTATGAGGGCATCCCACTGATTCGGCATGCCAATGACGTTGCATCCGCGATGTAATGCCTCATCGATATATCGACGATATAAAAGGCTATTCGTTGGTGTGAATAGCAGTGCTGAATAATAGGTGTGAAGCGCTGATCGTTCGATGATATCATAGAACTTTGATATGAACCGGAGCCCATCAGATAGGAGTTGACGAAAGTCTGAAGGTATTGGGTTCTGTCCAAACATCTAAGTTCATATTTGAGATCTAATGTGACCGCAAACTTACCAAAACTTTCAGCGCAACACGAATACCACGGTGAGCTGAGTCGAGCTTTCTGATCAAGCTCAGAACTTCAAACCAAGGCAACAACATGCGCCCGTTATCGAACTTTTCTAACTCTTTTACGAGACCGGCATCATCGATCTTCGCGCTGTTGAGATGGCCGTCCCAATATGCACATGCATATCGTAACTCTTGTGGGATCTTCTCCTGCAGTTTTTCATCCGATATCCCATCTTTCGCTAGTCCCTCTTCGTTGCTCATAAATCGAGCGGGAATCCCAAGCTCCAAAATATTAACCTTAAGATGCTTGCTCATCATCTCGAAACAACGCCTTGCGATCCGCGTATGGCGTTTCATCGGATCAATTCGGAGATTGATGTCCTCACATTGCTCGTAGTCAGTGATATAGTCGACGAAGGATTTATGATAGGCACGTGGTATATCGTCTGCAACAGAGATAACAGACTGCAGCTGACGGAGCACCACAAGTATTTGGTCAACATCAATGTCCATAAGCCTTGCAATTGAATAAACGGAGAGGGGGACCTGAGCAAGCGCAATGGTGCCGACAATAGCCTGATACCGTTCTATCAGACGTGTGTTGCGACAATTAGCTGGTACTGCACTCCTTAATATGATGGTATAGAAGTCGACCAGATTGTCAAATGGTGTGCGACCTTGGGCAAATGCATCAAGAAGTTCTTTTATTTGGCTATCGGGAGCGTACGAGAATGTGTCCAAAATGTAACGAACCGCCGTAGATGCCATAATGAATAGCTTTCCTGAAGCCTGAATGAGACGTTCTACCTGTGCATCGCTGGCGTTCCATTGCTTCGTAAGGTCTGGTAACCGTTCTTTGACCTGTTCCGCAGAGAGAGAATACTTGAGGTAAATCCGTATGTCTTCATTGATGACATCGTCTTCTATATCGTGCAGGCGGAAAACCTTACGCCCTTCCTGAGTAGTAGAAACATTATTGGAAAGTGCGTCGGGTCGAGTGGTCAAGATAACCTTGAACGAGGGTAAGGCTTGGACGAGTTTCCGCAATCCATCGAAAACAACGCGAGCATCGTCTTTGTAATCACATTCATCGAGAGCGTCGACAACAATAAGTGTTAGTGGCAAATGGTCTTTGATTGGCTTTAGTGGATCGAGAATAAGGTCATCGAGTTGCTCCAGCTGACTTCCAGTAAATCTGCCTTTCATAACCAACGCTTCTCCGATCGCTCGCTTGAACGCTCCACTCTTCGCGAAATAAAGGTCGTAAGCGATCGTTGTGAAAAAGAGCTTGGCGCTGCTGCGGTCTGCTTCATCCCGTGAGAAAAAAAACTCGGCGCCCAAGAGATGGCGCTTCGGATCGTCCGCCCAAGCTGCAATAGTGTAGGCAACGGTGGACTTTCCGATACCGGCTAGTCCAGATAAAACATACATCCCGAACTCGTTTGGGTCGGTAGCCCAATCCTTCATCTTTTGGAGGACAGATTGCCTCGTCCCTGGGAAACATTGACCACTCTGTTTCTTGTATTCGTGGACTTTTCGACCAGCGTCCGCACGAGGGAGGGTTGTGATCAATTGGTGCTACGTATAAAAACTTGAGTATCGTTATAGCATCATTGACTATTGCGACTTTACCTCCTTCAGTTCGTTGGCATCTGGTCCATAGTTATTGACAGTGTTGCCTGAATTATACCCACTATTGACTGTGTTGTTGGAGCCGCCACCGATGATGCCCTTGTTGTTACTGTTGTCGTGTATTGTGCGCTTAGAAAAGTCCTGGGTGTTATTGACAGTACTGTTGCTTCCGGAGGCATGACCACCTCCTGCATTGCCGAAAAAAGCACCACCGCCTGTATTAACGCCAGAATTCTCAGTGGAGGGTGTCTGGTTGCTGGTATATTGACTCATTGACGGAACTAAGTGAGCTAAATCAGCAATAATTATTGACGTCGGCGAGGGAGGGAATTCACCTTCAAACATAAGATACGAAAGAACGTACAGAACCATAACTATTCCAGTTGGATTATATACGCTCTTCGGATAGTTCCATTGCTTTCCGCAAGCACTATGCCTGAGTCTTCCTTATCAGCAGCCGTTACAGCAATAATGCCTTATGCGGTAAACTTCTTATCATTGATATTATCAATGCCAACCGGTGCAAGAGACCAGCATTCTATCGCGATAGAAGGTTAGGAGGTCACCTGCAGTGCAGTGGGCGACATGTTGACTGGGCCATTGTCACCAACAAGGTATATCTAGTGAGGTGATCACAACCGACACCTGGGGGTGCGACGTGTGCAACAGCAGGCAGTGAACTTGATGTCGATTATTATGTCATCCAGCTTTTAGTGCGCTTTCACAACACACATCATAGTCACTGTCGAGGTTGTCCTAGTGATAGCCCGATACTACTCTTTGTGATTGGAGGATAGAACCGCGACTGCCTTGAGGTCAAGGAAGCGGTGGATAAGAGCATGTAGTTCGTCAACAAATTTGGTGCCGTGCGTCATTCCCCACTTTTTTGTTTCTCGGTGCTGACCCAGACATATATTTGGCAGGCAACGACGCGCGACTCATAGCCGCACGGTACATGGAAAAGTAGGCTCGGTGTAAACGAAATCGAACCACCCCGTCTGCGGCTGCGTCCGTATATTTAGAGCCTCTTACATCTGACACGGTGTTCTGCGTCGATTCTGCGTTCTTTTCTATCTTCGATGCCGGAGACGCTTTTTTGCTGCCGAGTTGCCATTCTCAACCCCTTTATCACCTCTTCCGCCTTGGATCACCTTTCAACACAACTACATTCACAGCATCATCTTCATCCACAACTACGACAACAACAAAGGAATCACCTGAATCACCGGCACAATTAATGAAAGAACGTGAATCCAGAGCGACGAGACAAGTATGACAAGGACACAACGATGGCGAGTGTTGTTGAACCGCCTCCCCAGCATATGGTCTTGGATCCGTAAGATTTGGATCTTACAAAGGAGTCAAGGTTTAGTGGCGTCGGAGCACCTGGAAACAGGTTGACGAGAAGTAGAAGAATAAGGGCATGCAACGGCGAGTGCTCCGAGCTGCAAAGACCGTTCGCGTTGCTAATATATGTACCTAGAGGAGATGATCATTCTACCACTCAATACACGCATTCAACACCTCACTGCATAGACGGATCTAATGCAGCACTCTTCCCAGCTCATCACGAATCTTTACATCCTTCTTCTCCAAAATATCAAGTGCAGGGTGGTGTTGCGCAGCACCGCGTACCGACAATTGACTCGGAAATGTTGGCCCATTCTGGGAACACTCATGTCAGAGCGCTCTGATTCAATGCCGTAATGTCTTAGCTCAACACGCATGTAGATACGTCATTTCAGGTACGCTCGTCGGTTGTCGGAGATGACTAACTTCCAACGTTTGGCGACAGACCTTCTCTGCCTTATGTTGAAGTCTTTTACCGGGAGGTTAAGCGATGGAGACCGGTTTACCCCTTGTGCACTGCGCATTCAACTACTAGAGACAACGTGTATAAAGGGTTTTACATCCCTGGAGGTGGTTTTCTGTTCGTTCGTGTACGTTCAAGTCGGTGACACGTGTCACTAAGGAACGATTGTGTTCGCGAACGTCTGGTGTGTTGCTCATTGACTTGGACAGAAGCTACTTTGCCCACGCGTTCTGCAGGGTAATCGCTAGAGACCCAACCAAGTATCGCGATCCCGAATGTTTCGCGCCAGAGAGATTCCTTAACGCAGGTGGGACGCTCAACTTTGAGTCTCTGACCCTGTAGCTTTGGTTTTGGGAGACGGTTGTGCTGGGAATTATACACTCGAATCATTTACGATACTGATCTTTCATCGGTTTATAACAGCTATGGCTGATGTTGGTTTGCATGCTAGCAACATTCGATATTGCCAAAGCCAAGGATGCGAATGGAAATGAGGTAGATATTAACGCTGACGCCTTTACAGATCCATTTGTGTGAGCTGGTCTGCGATCAGTGTATCGGTCTTTACCGTCAACAACTCCCCGATCAAAAAAGGCTGAGGAAGTTATTCTAGGATGCAGCGGGCAGGTAGAGATCGAACCTATCTACCACTGGAGACTTGCTGTAGTCGTCGTGCATCCCAAAAGCCATAACGAGAGACTACAATGTCATCAATCTGGGTCGTCATTTATAGCTAACTCGTATTATCTGGTGAACAGTACAACTGAATGCGATGTCCCATATTTCAAATTCCATGAGAGATCGCTGCACTCGGGCTCTTAGCATTCTCCTTCTGTTCTGTCAATGATTGAACTATAATGGGCGCTAGTTCGCCTGATGCACCTTTCTTGGTATACCCTGATTTGTGTCCCAATCTCTCCACTCGAAGAGGGCCGGGAGGAGCGACGCCTACATGCAAAATAAAATCGTATCCATCGTGAGGTGATGTGATGGAATTGTCTAATGGCAGAACTGGAGGCCGCGCATGGAATCCAGGAACTGTATTCAGAACATATTCGTATTCCGTGGGGACTTCGAGGGTTGTCACATGGATTGGGCGGCCCAACGGAACTGCTTTATCATATTCGTCAACACGAGATAAAGAGTCCGTCGTAAGTATAGTGTCGTGCAGTGGTTTCACAGCGAGCCATGAAGGATTCACTTTAAACCCGTTGAAAGGCTGGTATGCACTTAGCGCCTTTCATGGAGGGTCAATGATGAGGCTTACACCGAACCCGGTGATGAGGATGCGGAAAGTCGCGGTTAGCGAACCCTAACCCTACTAGTACCTCGAGTCGTACCTCATCACCGCATTAACCGAAAATAAAGACCCACAAGAATATGTTAATGCAATTTACGTTCTCCATGCATGGCAATCGTATGTAGGTAAGGAATCCCACGCGCGGGATGTTTTGTTGATGGCCGTCATCGTCATAGTTCTAACCAGTTCTCCGTCAAAATCATCTTTACATCGCACACTTTCTTCGATCCTTCAAAGACCGTAAACGCGGGAAAGGATGCACGATAAATGACTGTCCCCTTCGTCGCGTTCACTCACAGACCACATGTCCCAGTGGTTGATTCTGTCAAGACGCCGAGCGTTTTTTTCGTTCAAATACTTGTACAACGTCGTCCTGTTGCTTAACACCTCACCAAGAGAGGCGACGGGGCCTTTGGTAGCTGGTACCAGCGTCTGAAGGTTCTCGGCTGGTGGCAGAGACAGCGTCCAGGTTTGATATGCAACGTAGCTGATCCAAGGTCAGTATAGTTTGCCAAGAACACCGCACTGCACTCACCGATCACTCAGAGCATCGTTCAACTTGACCCTATTACCGACAACCCTTCTTGTGCTCGCTCCGCTTTCCTTATCACCGTCTCGCCCAATTCGGCAACATATTTCAACGACGTAAGAGGACTGTGCTGAGATAAGCGTAGTGGTATCTAACAATGTCTGCAGGCATCTTTATACGAGAAAGACTTCAAGACAACGTTTTTTGGTTCGCATTATGCACAGTTGAAATCAAGTATGATAACGATGACCTTTCCTTGTGACGTAGGGTGTTGGCTCTGACGAATGGGACAAATCCTTGATCTGCCGTCCCTGATAAATGAACAGCAACTTTACATCCGATTGTTATTTCACTAGTGGATTGGTAGGGTTAGGGTTCCGCTCATGACCGTGAAAATGATCATTCAACGTGTCGCACAGGTGACCTCCTAACCACTTTTATCGAAAAAATGCTGGTTTCTTGCACCAGTTCGCATCGATAAGAACTTCCCGTGATGATCCACGGGATCAGCAATACCAATGATAGAGGCGCAAATCTCCGCCGTTCCTCACAAGTTGGTAAGGAAAGCTATTCCAGGCCTCGAGTTTGCCGCATAAGGCATCATGCTGTAACGGCTGCCGATAAGAAAGAAGCAAGGCATAGTGTTTTGGGAAAGCAATGGAATATTGTATATAATCGAACTGAACAGTTATGGTTCTGTACGTTCTTTCGTATCTTTCTTTCGAAAGTGAGCTTCTTCCCTCACCGACGTCAATGATTATTGCTGATTTGACTCCTTAGTTCCGTCAATGAGTCAAAATACCAGCAACCTGACACCCCCCACTGAGAATCCTGGCGTTTATACAGGCGGTGCTGCTTCTATCGGCAATGCAAACTTCACAGGAGGTGGTCACGCGTTCGGGAGCAACAATACTGTCCATAACTATCATCAGGGACCAGACGCCAACGAACTGAAGAAGGTAAAGCCGCAATATTTAATGATGCCATAACGATACTCAAGTTTTTATACGTAGCACCAATTGATCACAACCCTCCCTCGTGCAGAGGCTGGTCGAAAAGTCCACGAACACGAGAAACAGAGTGGTCCCTGTTTCCCAGGGACGAGGCAGGCAGTCCTCCAAAAGATGAAGGAGTGGGCTACCAACCCAAACGAGTTAGGGATGTATGTTTTATCTGGACTAGCCGGTATCGGAAAGTCCACCGTTGCCTACACTATTGCAGCTTGGGCGGACGAGCGCCATCACTTGGGCGCCGAGTTTTTTTTCTCACGGGATGAAGCAGACCGCAGATGCGCCAAGTTCTTTTTCACAACGATCGCTTACGACCTCTATTATTTCAATGAAGATTTCGAGCGAGCCATAGGAGAAGCGTTGGTTACGAAAGACAGATCTACTGGAAGTCCGCAGGAGCAACTCGATGCCCTTATTCTGCATCCACTAAAGCCCATCCGAAACGCTTTTCCACCAACACTTATCGTTGTTGACGCTCTCGATGAATGTGATGGCGAAGATGCTTGTTTTGTTCTTAAAGGATTGCAGCAACTCGTCCAAGCCTTACCCTCATTCAAGGTCATCTTGACCACTCGACCTGAGGCACTTTCCAATAATGATTCTACTACTCAGGAGGGTCGCAAGGTTTTCCGCATGTACGATATAGAAGCCGATGTTGTTAATGAAGACATACGGATTTACCTCAAGTACTATCTCTCTACGGAACAGGTCAAAGCACGGTTACCACACCTCAAGAAGCAATGGTGCGCTAGCGATGCACAGGTAGAACTTCTTGTTAAGGCTTCAGGAAAGCTGTTCATTATGACATCCACGGCGGTTCGTTACATTTTGGACACATTCTGGTCCGCTCCCGATAGGCAAATAAAAACACTTCTTGATGCATTTGCCCAAGGTCGCACACCGTTTGACGAACTAGTCGGCTTCTATACCGTTATATTAAGGAGCGCAGTACCGGCTAATCTTCGCGACACAGCTCTGGTAGAACGCTATCAAGCTATTGTCGGCACCATTGTGCTTGCTCAGGTCCCCCTCTCCGTTCATTCAATTGCACGCCTCATCGACATTGATATTGACGAAATATTTGTGGTGCTCGGTCAGCTGCAGTCTGTCATCTCTGTTACAGACGATATACCGCATGTTTATCATAAATCCTTCGTCGACTATATCACTGACTCTGAGCAATGCGAGGACATCAATCTCCGAATCGATCCGACGAAACGCCATACGCGGATTGCAAGGCGTTGTTTCGAGATGATGGGCAAGGATCTCAAGTTTAATATTTTGGAGCTTGGGATTCCTGCTCGATTCATGAGCAACGAAGAGGGACTAGCGCAAGATGGGATAACGGATGAAAAACTGCAAGAGAAGATCCCACTAGTGTTACAATATGCATGTGTATATTGGGACGGCCATCTCAAGTGCGCGAACGTCGATGATGCCGATCTCATGAATGAGTTAGAAAAGTTTGATAATGCACGTGCGCTGTTGCCTTGGTTTGAAGTTCTGAGCTTGATCAGAAAGCTCGACTCAGCTCAGCGTGCGATTCGTGTTGCGCTGAAAGTTATGGTAAGTTTGCCATCACATTAGATCTCAAATAGGAAACTTAGATGTTTGGATAGAAGCCAACCCCTTCAGATTTGCCTGATCTGCTATCTGATGGACTACGGTTCATATCGAAGTTCTATGAGATCATTGAACGATCAGCGCTTCAAACGTATTATTCAGCACTGCTGTTCACACCAAGCGATAGCCTATTATATCGTCGATATATCGATAAGGCAGTACATGGCGGTTGCAACGTCATTGGAAAACCGAATCAGTGGGATCCCCTCATAGCTAACTTGAGGCATGGCCCGAATCTCTGCAAAGTTCAATTTTCCCTTGATGGCACCATGTGTGTTTCTTGGAATAGCCAGTTTGGATCCCCGACGGCAATGTTGAAGGTCTGGGATGCAATCACTGGCACACCTATTTCCAAGATCGAAGGCGGCAGCTCCTTTGCGATTGCCGACGACTTTTCTACAATCGCTTCATTCGAAAACAATGCTATCACTCTATACAACATAGACGGTAGCGAACAAGGTACTACCTTGACAACTTCTACAACGGTTATCGAAGTGGCAATCTCGTCTAAAAGCCTTAGCCGGATTGCCGCAGGATTATATGACGGTACTGTTTCTCTATGGGACACCAAAGATGGCAAACACATAGGCAGTTTTGGAGATTATCAATGTTGCAGTCGTCTCGAATTTTCGGCCACTGCCAGACTCGCCTATCTTGCAGACAAGAAATATGTTGTCAAGCTGTGGGACGGGATCAAACAGGAATTGGTCGCCGATCTGGAGTGGGACACACCTGACGTGATCTTACGCGCTGGTTCCCGTGAATTTGCATTCTCGCGCGATGGTTCTCGAATCGTGTCTTGGCGCAAGTCCGGTGTGAAGCTGTGGGATTGTGGGGACGGTCGACCCATATGGACTATGAACAGGAGCTCTGTGTTTACCGTGGCAATCACTGATAACGGATCTCTTCTTGCAATTAGTTGCGGGGACAACGTGGAGGTGTGGGAGAACCGTGGGAACTGCCTGTCACGGATCGCAGATCTGGATCTACGTCCCAACGTTGTGTGGTTGGTGGCCTTCTTGCCAGATGACACCCTTGCAATCGTGGCGAGATTCGATATCATGCTCTATAACATCAAAAATCGCTCCCTCCTTTATATACTCTCAGCCGATTGCTGTTCTCTGGCATTCTCGCCAGACTGTACTCACTTTGCTGTTGGGTCGGACCCCGACGGGATAGTAACCCTATTGGATATCCGAGTTTATGTGTCGTCAGGTCCTTCCTCAAATCGACAAGGGCTCACTGCATTAAATTTGTCCTGGAATTGTTCTCGAGTCGCCTGTGGGTTTGAGGATGGTGCAGTTGAGCTGTGGGAGACAGATGGCTTTTCAAAACGACGAATCGCTGCTCACGAGCATCATCAGCGGAGCGTAATGACACTTGGGTTCAGCCCCGATGGCAAACAATTCGCTTCTGGATCAGATGATGGGACTATCAATTTGTGGGATGGTGAAGACGGGGCGCGGCATGCAGATCTCCGGTACTTTCCTGAGGGATTTTGTGTTCAGCTACGGGGGGTGGAAGTTTCGAACAGTGTGGTGGCTGCAGTTGGCAATCGCGGTATCAGTTTGTGGGATTGCAAAACATTGGATTGCATTCAAAGTTTCGATGGAGACTTTACGACACCTGTGTCATTTTCAGCTGATGGTGCCCTTCTTGCCGCCGTCGCTGTCCAATACCAGTGTTCTTCGATCACATTCATTGTGTTCGATGTCACAACCCATACGGCTATTGCTACTTTCGACACTGGCTGGAGCGTTGTGCACACGATGTCGTTCCTACCCGACAATTCACGGCTCATAGCATCGGGTAACCTGTACGACTCCAAATTTGAGTTTCTTACATTCACCCTAATCTCCAAGAAAGCCATCCGAGGACCATCATTCGAAAATTTCATCCAGTTGCCTAGCATGCCGCTTTGGCATGGCGTCCCAGTCTGGGTGAACAAGGAACGCGGGCAGTATTACCTTGAAGCACTATTTTCACAACACGATAACCCTGTACCTGTGCTATGGATCCCCTGGGAGTTTGTTGCACAAAAATGGGTCCAGAGACGTTCCATGATTGTCATCGGATGCCACGATGGGCGCGTTATCCTCCTGCGACTACCTACCACTACCACCGGGAGGTCCGGGACAGTGGCTAGAGCTGGTTATGATCGTAATCTGAGCTATGATAGGCAAGCCCAACAAACTGCGGTGAATACGCATGTACCGACAGCTCTCATTGGGAAAGATTTTCAGGAGGCCGGTGGATTTACATCGTGAGTGGATCCTTGCAAGGACATGTAGAATACGACGATAGGTCTCAGTCGTTGGGAACAAAAGACTATATTTATGTACCTGTAGAATACGACGATAGGTCTACAGTACATGAGTCACAATGTCTATGAAGTATAAGTGGATATACACACCTCAGTCGTTGGGAACAAAAGACTGAGGTGTCGGATAGAAAAATCAGGTAACTAGGAGACGACCTGTATAGTATCAAGCCACAAAATACGGAAGCAAATTGGCTAACGGCCAACGAAAGATATTCGGAAACAGGGGAATTGAATAGTACCTACTATAAAAGGAAATATTGCCATATTGGGAACTCGCCTGGTATAATGTCTAAGACAGCGGCGGGATTGACTTCAACAGGACAAGGTGCGTTGTCCTCTGCGACTACCTTCCTGCTGTATCGCTGATCATTACTACTGTACTATTTAACTACATCGATTAGGATTGTTCACAGTCAATGTAGATTAGCAGAGATAGTACAAGCTTGATGTTATGAACTATGAGTACGGTAATGGAATGAGTCGTTATCGAGCGTTCGCACTCCCTTGTGTAGTTTGAGCAGCTCTGCCTACCGGTGAATGCGCCGTATGGTGTCTTCTTGACCCTCGCCACCCTGGTAAAAGTGTTCGGATGTTGAGGGCATCGTGCTGGTGCTGGGTGTATGATAAAGAGTAGTAGGAAGATGGAACGGCAGTGGATAACCATACCTTGTGGCCAGGACGTCCGGAAAGGTCTCATAACCAGCCACAAATCCGCGCAAAGGCCCCTTCGATTCCTCGTCATCCGAGCTCTCCTTCTGTTCTGTCAATGATTGAACTATAATGGGCGCTAGTTCGCCTGGTGCATCTTTCTTGGTATACCCTGATTTGTGTCCCAATCTCTCCACTCGAAGAGGTCCGGGAGGAGCGACGCCTACATGCAAAATAAAATCGTATCCGTCGTGACGCGTGAGGTGGCGCGATGGAATTGTCTAATGGCAGAACTGGAGGCCGCGCATGGAATCCAGGAACTGTATTCAGAACATATTCGTATTCCGTAGGGACTTCGAGGGTTGTGACATGGATTGGGCGGCCCAACGGAACTGCTTTATCATGTTCGTCAACACGAGATAAAGAGTGTGCCGTAAGGATACAGTAGTGTCGTGCAGTGGTTTCACAGCGAGCCATGAAGGATTCACTTTAAACTCGCCGAAAGGCTGGTATGTACTTAGCGGCTTTTATGGAGGGTCAATGATGAGGCTTACACCGAACCCGGTGACGAGGATGCGGAAAGCGCCCTCAGGTATCGTTTCCTTGTCACGGTTAGCGGCCATGAGTGGAACCCTAACCCTACTTCCTACCTCATCACCGCATTAACCGTAGAGACCCACCTTATGATCTTCATGCCAGACAGCAGAGACCACATTTGAAGTGCTGAACCCAAGGATCCGCCCAAACTGCTGCCTCAATTGACTTTCGTCCTCGCTGAAATCCCCAAAAGTTTGCGCAGCTGCGAATGAGAGGGTGCGGCTCATCAGACGAATCTGTTCAGACTGCTCTGAGTTCGTCAGCGGTTGGCTCAAGCGATGTCTCTTTGTACACACGTCACAGTGCAGTGGTTCTTCTTCAACTCTTCCTCATCATTTTCCTTCGTTTCTGGTGGGGCATCGTGACCTGGTGCAGGCACGCCGTCGTCGATGAAAAACAGCTATTGGACAACGCCAGTATTAGCACGTACCAACGAAAAGCACCTACATCTATATATGAGTATCATCCTCCTTCCATAAAAGACACGAATTTATAGTCTGGCTACGGGAGACTAACCTACATTAGAATCCGCCAAGTGTACAGTTGTCCCTCCTCTGGCCCTTCACCTACACTTTCACTTTCACTACTGGCCACAAACCCTATGTCGGGAACATCTTCTGGCACGAGCCTCATGGTTTCTTTCCGCATCTTCGCCAATTAGTACCGGTGAGCTTAATTCCTATGCGACTGTCGTCCTTACTGAGCTTTTGATGACACGTTTTTTGGCCCCTTCCACGTACCCGGTACCCCACCCACGCCCCAGGGAGGACGTGCCATATTGTACCACCACCTCAGCAATTTTATAATCGAGACAGGCTACAAACACTGAAGGTATGGTTATCCACTGCCGTTCCCCCTTCCTACTACTCTATGTCACATCCAGGATCAGCACGATACCCTCAGCATCCGAACACTTTTACCAGCGTGGCAAGGGTCAAGAAGACACCATACGGCGCATTCACCGGTGGGCCGCTGGGCAAGGGTCAAGAAGACACCATACGGCGCATTCACCGGTGGGCCGCTGGGCAGAGCTGGTCAAACTGCATAAGGGAGTGCGAATGCTTGAATGATGATTCCATACGGTTATTTCCTTCTTTCGTCTTACGCAGACCCTCGACAAAATTCATAACATCAAGCTTGTTCTATCTCTGCTAATCTACATTGAATGATACACTGTGAACAATCCTAATCGATGTAGCTAAATAGTACAGTAGTAATGATCAGCAATACAGCTGGAAGGTAGTCGCAGAAGGACAACGCACCTGTCCTTGCAACTCAACGCAATCATCGAAAATCCCTGGGCCAAGGTCCATCTGGCGGCGGACGCGTAGTGGTCGTATACTCCCTATGTCTGTGCGGTTGTGGCCTTGGTTGCTTGGGTCCTCTTCCCACTTGACCAGTATGTGGAGGTGACGCTGGACCGAGTGGCATATGACCAACCGCCACGTCTGTTTCAGGTGGGGCCCAGTATTGGCCCCGAGTCGGAATCGACTGTCTCGGCAGTGGAGAATGTCTACTCGCTGCAGGCCTGTTCATATTCAAAGCAGACGGAGTGTCGGATATTGGACCTCGGCGTAGAGGTGGAAGCGGAGGTGGAGTGTGTGCTGGACTCTCTCGGCGTGGAGGTGGAAGCACAGGTGGAGGCCGTGGACTGGGTGCTGGACTCTCTCGGCGTCGAGGTGGACTAAGCGCAGGTGGAGGCCGTGGACTGGGTGCTGTAGTCTGTCGTCGTTGAGATGGAAGCGGAGGAGGTGGAGCGGTCGTATACATCTCATGTCTATGCGATGATGGCCTTAGTCGCTGGGACCTTCTTTCCACTTGACCAGTATGTGGAAGTGACACTGGAGGTGGCGTATAACCAACCGACACTCCTGTATCAGGTTGGGCGCAGCATTGACTCGGAGTCGGTTGTCTCTGCGGATGATATGTAATCGCTGCAGGCTCGTTCAAATTCAAAACAGACGGAGTGGGTGCTGGACTCTCTTGGCGTTGGGACGGAAGCGGAGGCATAGCAGTTGTACAGATCCCACGTCTGTGCCGTGGTGGCCCTAGTCGCTGAGATTCTCTTCTAAATTCACCACTGTTGTAGCAGTGAGGATCGGTGACGCGTCGACACGGATCCACTCACGATGTAAATTCACCGACCTCCTCCCGAACCTCGTTCCCTACAAGAGCTGTCGGTACATGCGTATTCTGGCCATAGGGTAAGGCCGCTGCCGCAGTTGGCCGGCCGTAACTCAGATCATCATAACCAGCTCTAGCCGCTGTGCCGGTGGCAGTGGTAGGTAGTCGCAGGAGGACAACACGCCCGTCTTTACATTGGATGGCAATCATGGAACGTCTCTGAACCCATTTCAATACATCAAGCTCCCGGGGGATCCATAGCACAGGTACAGGGTCATCGTGTTGTGAAAATAACGCTTCAAGGTAATACTGCTCGCCTTTGTTCACCCAGACTGGGACGCCATGCCAAAGTGGCATATCAGGCAACTGGATGAACTTTTCGAATGATGGTCCTCGGATGGCTTTCTCGGAGACTAGGTCGAGTGTAAGAAAGTCAAATTTGGAGTCACCAGCCTCACGCTGCCACAGTACGAGCTGTGAATTGTCCGATAGGAATCCTATCGTGCGCATATCTTCCCTGCTACCCTTGAAAGTAGCAATATCTGTATTGCTTGTGACATCGAACACAGTGATCGAGTTGCTGATCCAGTTGCTGTGGGTGGCGGCAAGAAGGGCACCATCAGCTGAAAATGACAAAAGTGTCGTAAAGTATCCATCGAAGGTTTGAATGAGATCCAGCGTTTTGCAATCCCACAAGCTGATACCGTGATTGCCCGCTGCAGCCAGCACACTGTTCGAAAATTCCACCCCCTTTAACAGACCATTGTACTGGAGATCTGCACGTCGCGCCCCGTCTTCACCATCCCACAAATTGATAGTCCCATATTCTGACCCAGAAGCGAATTGCTTGCCATCGGGGCTGAACCCAAGCATCATTACGCGCCCAAACTGCCGGTGATGCCGATGAGCAGCAATTCGTCGTAAGCCATCTGTCTCCCACAGCTCAACTGCACCATCCTCAAACCCACAGGCGACTCGAGAACAATTCCAGGACAAAGCCAATGCAGTGAGTTCTTGTTGATTTGAGGAAGGACTTGAAGAGTCAATAACCGATAGGGATACTGTACCGTCGAGGCGCCCAGCAGCAAAGCGAGTGAAATCTGGTGAGAGTGCCAGTGCATGATGCGAAGAGACTGAGTGTGTAGAAAGGAAGGAGCGGTTTTTGACGCTGTAGAGCTTGACATAGGAACGCGTCGCGATTGCAAGGGTGTCATCCCCCGAGAAGGCCAGCAACCATACTTGGAGACGTGGTAGATCCAGATCTACAACCCGTGACAGGTTCCCGCGGTTCCCACCCCATACCTCCACGTTTGTAATACAACCAAATGCAATGAGAGATCCGTTATCAGAGATTGCCACTGCATTCACGAGGTTATTCTTGATAGTTCCAACAGGTTGACCGTCCGCACAATCCCACAGTTTCACACCGGATTTCTTCTGCCAAGACACGATTTGAGAACCATTGCCTGAAAATGCAAAACCACGTGATCCCCAATCCAGATCGGCGACGAATTCCCCTTTGATCACATCCCACAGCCTGACAACACCTTTAGTTTTGGCTGACAAGTAAGCGAGTCTACCAGTGGCGGAAATTTCGAGACGACCCCAATCTTGATAATCTCCAAAACTGCCTATCGGTCTGCCATCTTGACTGTCCCTGGTGTCCCATAGAGAAACAGTACCGTCAGATAATCCTGCGGCAATCCGGCTAGACCAGATTGCCGCTTGGAGAACCTCTGCAGAAGTTGTGAAGGTAACACCTTGTTCGCTACCGTTCACGTTGTATAGTGTTATAGCATTGCCTTTGAATGAAGCAACTGTAGAAAAGTCGTTGGCAATCGCAAAGGAGCCGCTGCCGCCTTTGATCGTGGAAATAGGTGTGCCAGCGACTGCATCCCAGACCTTCAACATTGCCTTCTGGGATGTCGATGAGGATCCACCATTCCAAGAAACCAACATGGTGCTATCGAGTGAAAATTGAATGTTGTTGACCCCACGCCCATGGTTCAAGTTGGCTAAGAGAGCATCCCACTGATTCGATATGCCAATGACGTTGCAACCGCGATGTAAGTGTAATGCCTCATCAATATATCGACGATATAAAAGACTATCAGTTGGTGTGAACGGCAGTGCTGAATAATACGTGTGAAGTGCTGATCGTTCGATGATCTCATAGAACTTTGAGATGAATCGTAGACCATCAGATAGGAGCTGACGCAAATCTGAAGGCGTCGGCTTCTATCCAAACATCTAAGTTTCCTATTTGAGATCTAATGTGATCGCAAACTTACCAAAACGTTCAGCGCAACACGAATAGCACGGGGAGCTGAGTTGAGCTTTCTGATCAAGCTCAGAACTTCAAACCAAGGCAACAACACGCGCGCGTTGTCGAACCTTTCTAACCCTTTCACGAGATCGGCATCATCGATGTTCGCGCTGTTGAGATGGTCGTCCCAATATGCACATGCATATTGTAACGCTAGTGGGATCTTCTTTTGCAGTTTCTCATTCGATATCCCATCTTTCGCTAGTCCCTCTTCGTTGCTCATAAATCGAGCGGGAATCCCAAGCTCTAGAATATTAAACTTGAGACGCTTGCCCATCATCTCGAAACAGCGCCTTGCGATCCACGTATGGCGTTTCGTCGGATCAATTCGGAGATTGATGTCCTTACATTGCTCGGAGTCAGTGATATAGTCGACGAAGGATTTATGATAGACACGTGGTATATCATCTGCAACAGAGACAACAGACTGCAGCTGACGGAGCACCACAAGTATTTGGTCAACATCGATGTCTATGAGCTTTGCAATTGAATGAACGGAGAGGGGGACCTGAGCAAGCACGATGGTGCCGACGATGGCCTGATAACGTTCTACCAGAGGTGTGTCGTGACATTTATCCGGTACTGCGCTCCTTAATATAATGGTGTAGAAGTCGACCAGATTGTCAAACGGTGTGCGACCTTGGGCAAATGCACCAAGAAGTGTTTTTATTTGGCTATCGGGAGCGGACCAGCGTTCCTCCAAAACGTAACGAACCGCCGTGGACGCCATAATGAACAACTTTCCCGAAGCCTGAATGAGACGTTCAACCTGTGCGTCGCTAGCGTACCATTGTTTCCTAAGGTCTGGTAACCGTTCTTTGACCTGTTCCGCAGAGAGAGAATACTTGAGGTAAATCCGTATGTCTTCATTGACGACATCGTCTTCTATATCGTGCAGGCGGAAAACTTTACGACCCTCCTGAGCAGTAGAAACATTATTGGAAAGTGCGTCGGGTCGAGTGGTCAAGATAACCTTGAACGAGGGTAAGGCTTGGACGAGTTTCCGCAATCCATCGAAAACAAGCCGAGCATCATCTTTGTAATCACATTCATCGAGAGCGTCGACAACAATAAGTGTTGATGGCAAATCGTTTCGGATTGGCTTTAGTGGGTCCAGAATAAGGGCATCGAGTTGCTCCTGTGGACTTCCAGTAAATCTGCCTTTCGTAACCAACGCTTCTCCGATGGCTCGCTTGAACGCTCCACTCTTTGCGAAATAAAGGTCATAAGCGATCGTTGTGAAAAAGAGCTTGGCGCTTCTGCGGTCTGCTTCATCCCGTGAGAGAAAAAACTCGGCGCCCAAGAGATGGCGCTCCGGCTCATCCGCCCAAGCCGCAATAGTGTAGGCAACGGTGGACTTTCCGATACCGGCTAGTCCAGATAAAACATACATCCTCGACTCTTTTGAGTTGGTAGCCCACTCCTTCATCGTTTGGAGGATAGCCTCCCTCGTCCCTGGGAAACATGGACCACTCTCTTCGTGGACTTTTCGACCAGCCTCCGCACGAGGGAGGGTTGTGATCAATTGGTGCTACGTATAAAACTTGAGTATCGTTATAGCATCATTAAGTATTGCGACTTTACCTCCTTCAGTTCGTTGGCATTTGGTCCATAGTTATTGACAGTACTGTTGCCTCCAAAGGCGTGACCACCTCCTGTGAAGTTTGCATTGCCGAAAGCAGCACGGTTGCTGGTATTTTTACTCATTGACGGAACTAAGTGAGCCAAATCAGCAATAATCACCGATGTCGGTGAGGAGGGAGCTCACGTTCGAAAGTAAGATACGAAAGAACGTACAGAACCATAACAGTTCAGTTCGATTATATACACTCCTTGGATAGTTCCATTGCTTTCCGCAAGCGCTATGCCTGCTTCTTTCTTATCAGCAGCTGTTTCAGCAATTAATGCCTTATGCGGCAAACTTGAGGCCTTGAGGGAATTGTAGGAGATTGTAGGGCTGCAATAGCTTTCGCCTTACGGTCATGGATTTCACAGAATGGGGAACGGCGGAGATTTGCCCCCCATGGCTGATGCAAATTGAACCCGTGGATCACGGGAAGTTCTTATCATTGCGAACCGATGCAAGAAACCCTCAATATCGGGATAGAAGTGGTTAGGAGGTCACCTGTGCGACACGTTGAATGATGAACGGAACCCTAACCCTACCAATTCACATCACCAATCAGGCGAATTACTAGTGCGCTACTTAACTTATTGCAGCAAAGAAATGACCATTAATCCGTTGTAAAATTGCCATTCATTTATCAGAGACGGTAGGTCAAGGATTTGACCTGATCGTCAGAGCCAACACCTTGTGCCACAAGGAATAGGTTATCGTTATCATACCTGTGTTTGATTGATTTCAACTGTCCATAATGTGAACCAAATAACGTTGTCTTGAAGTCTTTCTCGTATAGACGCCTGCAGACATAGACATTGTTAGATACCACCACATTTATCTCAGCACAATCCTCTTACCTCGTTGAAATATGTTCCTGAATTCGGCGAGACGGTATCAAGCACTTCGATCGGATGCTGCCTGTTTCTTCAGTCGATCAATCTCAGCCGTGAGTACCTTCGTTCCAAGTTACGTCAGAGACGAGTAGGCCTAGGGCTTCTCGCCATGAAGGATTCAACCCAGCAGAGTCGAGGCCCGAGAAACAGCACCACCAGCGACGAAACTAGTAGGGGGGTTATATCCATGCATTGAGATAAGACACGGAACTTACACGAATGTTACACCGTCAGAAACTCCCAAGGCCACTTTGGACACTTTCTCCGGTTGATCTCCAGAGATACCAGCCGAGAAACGAATTCGTTGGTACCACCAACCTGGCCAGTCACATTAAAGAATGCAAGATACGCGTCATAGAATGACGGAACGGATTGACTGAATATCGGCAACCGTCTTCGCGTCGACTCCGATGATCGGAATGTTACAGGATAACCCAGCGTGGTATTGTAGTAAGACGCATCGATAGTCCCGTTGTTGAATGTAAAACTCTCGAAATTGATAGATTGCATGGCCCCCAGAAGGTTGTCACGCCATGAACCGTCGTCAAGATGAGAAAGGACGTCAGTGCAGTCCCCGGATGGGTGAGAAGGTGGGTAGCAAGCGAAGGCCGGAGGCGTGGGTCGGACCAAAGGTTGGGATAGTTTCGAGGCAACGCGGATGCAGATGGCCAACAAGGCTGGAAGGATAAACATTTGCACGTCGGTTGACCACTTGTCAAACGGATAAGGGCAGCGGCAATGAGGAATTGCAGCCGGTGAGATTTCATGATAAAGAGGCCAAGTTGGTTGGAGCTTTACTGAGATTGGCACATTCATAAACGCGAATTCATGGTTTCCAGTTGGAGAATACCGTGGAAGATGACTATCAAAGCAAGGGTTATATGAAAGAAATCAAGAAGTAAGCATCTAAACTCACTTTTAGGGGATGAAATTGCTGTTTAATTGGATTAAAAACGGGGTACACTAAACAGCAGTCGTGTCAGGGTAACCGCACAGCCATATTGGCGGGGCATTTAGAGCTGCCCTCCATCAACACGCAGGAGTTGAACCGTGTGATTGCCCAGTCCATGGATCTTCGACGGCATTGCTTTTTGAATTACTTGTGAGCAATTTTCGCGACGAGCGTCACCCATACGTGCTCTGGACCATGCAGTGATTGAGCCTTAGGCCAGCTTTGACGTCCAATGACAGTGCCTCGGCGCTCAATATTGACCCATATGTCTCTTGGACTACTTGATGTTCGTCGAGTCATTTATCGGAATCGCTTTTGAAGTGATAGCGTTACGTTTCGGGACTCGTTATTCCGTTAT
>KN818468.1:14286-25378 GCA_000827485.1 Amanita muscaria Koide BX008
CGATGAAATTCCACAATATTGCATGCTAATCGCGAACCTTGTAGACCACAAAAATGCACATCTGGGCTTAAAGCCATATAAATGTAGTACATGTAAATTCGCAGCCGCTTCCCCCGCGACCGTGAAGCGACACATGAAGCGACACCAATCAAGGTGTAAAGATACAGGGCATACCATAGAGGGTACACGTGAGCCCAAGTCCTCTTGGACACTATAGATATTGCTTTTGCGTTGTTTCCATGGCTTAACTGGGAGTGCTCCGGTATCCGTTTCTCTCCGTTCGTTCTCTTTCCCTCCTTCCCCCTTGTTACTGTGATGATCCTTCACTAATTCCATTCGTTGCTCTGTCCCTGATGTTTCTAGAATAGGATTAATTCGTGTAACTTTCGTGACTACTCAAGCGTTTGCGTCGAACGCGCAATCCTAATCGTAGCCGTCATCTACACACACTGTACCATTATCTACTGTAGGCTGTCCACACTCATTCCGCTTTATTTCCGGTCTTACCATTCGCAACACGAACTTTTGTACACATGATCGTATTTTGCCTTCAACAACTGAGATATTTTCGATGCCTAGAAAATTACTCCTGGGCGAAAATACCGCGGGAAGACATCATTCACGAGTATCACTACTGCTGTACATGTGGATCCGTGGGACTTGTGGCCCGCTATGCAAATAGGCAAATAGTCCATAGAACTAAAGGCTGGTTCCACATGGCTGGCTTATCTTGGAGCAGGTATCGTAAGTAGGTGGTATAGTAGGGGTGCAACTATACCACGGCGGCGCAGGGAGACACCATAAACCGCAAGCCACATCATGTCATCATCCCATAGGGCCGCTCATCACTCCGTAATCCTTGATACCCATACAATACCGCACTGGTGGTGGTGCAATGCAGCAGTGGTTTCATTAGATCAACATGCTGCACGGACACGTGGCAGAGGTAAGTAGACCCTAGCTGCTGGGAAATGGAAAATGATTGTGCACGTGAGAATCATCTCGGGCCATTATGCATTACAGCGGCTTTCATATTGTAGGGCCATCGGAGACAAAAAAAGAATGGACGCGGAGTTTGTTGTTTTGACATCCGACACCTTGTGTTTACAAGCGCCGACATATTCCCAAATATTCCCAAATAAGACGTGTACAGATCGGCAGCATCAGCTAGTATCGGCAACAGGTATTCAAGTTCCGCCTTGTATTCTTTTTTTTCGTAAACTGGCCTATTGATATGAAAGCCGCTGTAAAGTCCGGCGCGTCAAAATCTATCACTGTTCAGGAGGTTTTTGTACCCTAAACAGATTTGGAAATTGGATCCCTGGAACAACGAACTGGGCGGTTAAAAATGCATTTTCCCACCGTCACAGTCGCTTGATTACCAAACCATGATCAAGTACCTCCATTTATTTTTTCGGTTCAGTTCCATCCGGTCCGCACCACACAGGATTAAATCAACAAAGGTCGTGCGCGCCTACAATATTGCCGTCAAGTCTAACCGTGAAAGATAGGAACCTCCTGAGGAGGATGACGAAGCGAATCCTTCGGATGAATAAGCCAAAGGCCGTGCTTGTCGCGCGTCCCCTCTGCTTCTGAAGAACAGAGTTCTGTAAGCGTAAAGAGGAAACAAGGACGCACGAACGTTGCCGACTCACGAGGCTCTAATAGGATCCTTGCGCCAGCGACACCTTTACCGAAAAATGCATAACTGATGTACTCTGACGGACTCAAGAGAAGCGCAAACCTGAGAACGCCAAAGATTCCAGCAAACACACTGAACGCCACAATCCTGCACCTTCCGCATCTAGCCGACAATTTTGCGCAAGGGACAGACGGCGACTCCGAACGTACCAGCTCCGTCTACTTTCTTGAACAGGCTCGCAGCCTTGACGAACGACGAACCGTGTCATGATGCTGAGGAAGAACGGGATAATATATACAGATCAGCATCATTCACAGATGCTTCACCGAGGTATGCATTGCTTTGTCCCTGTGTGTCAGCGAATTCTTCTGAACAATATACCAGCATACAGCATGACCACGCAAGACCTAAACACAACAAAGATCTCACGATCGTAGAAGGCATGGAGCCACCATGCGAGCACGGCCCGCCTCTAGACGACCCTAATATAGATCGTCTAGAACCTCATTCTGGCATTCATTTACTGTACGTCACGCTTTTCCCCGCCACGCAACTACTTGCAATGGAGTTGTTGAAGCTCACGCGTAATACCCTATTGAATATATTTGCCTGGGGACTTCTATCTTTCATTCTCACGACTGTATTCTTGCGTGCGGCATAAGCGCAGATAAGCAGTCATACGACGTGCCCGTTCTGCGATCAGAGGAGTCGAATACACTAGGGCGCCTGTGTCGCTCGAACGTGAAGACGAAAAGAAGAAATCGGGGAACGAAGAGCAGCGCGATTATGGTGTGATACGAAAATCTGTAATTGACATATGCAACGAGCCGAAGACCGGGAAGACCGGAATTTGGCGTCGGGTCAGTTAATTTTCTCTATTCCTTAACAAGTTTTGGCTGACGTATCTGTGCGTATTTGGTACCAAACCGATTTGTTTCTCGGGATCACCCTTCCGCAACTGGGGCTGATGCCGGTCATTCTAAGTCGTCAAATGGAGGGGCGACGTACGTTCTCTCCGGGCACATTTTAAGCTCATCCCAGTCTTCCGGAATCTTTGTTAGTGAGAAGATGGGAAGAGAGCCACAGGCGATAACACAGCGGAAGGCACCTGGGGAGGAAGCGGAGAATACACTGAAGGCTGAAGCAATTGATGGAAAGAGAGGCAAATGTCCCCTTCTCGACCTATAAGAAAGCAAGAGTCGGGAAAGGAGAAAGATAAGAAGGCAACGAAGGAGAGGAAGGAAGACCCCGCGATGAACGAGATAAAGACAAAAAGGGCTTCGAATACTCGGCCAGTACGATCAAGGTGTTGGATTTGATCCTGCTGCATTGTCTGCAGCCTCCTTGGCAGGAATCAGGAAGAATGCCGAAACGGGCTCTGCGGTTGATAAGGCGAGACCATGACGAATACTTGTATCTCATGTGGAAGGTCTCTGACAACGTTTTTTAAGTCGCAATCGCTTGCAAGGTTACAAGAAGAACAAGGGTTCAATTTGAAGCTGGAGAACGTGTATGATCTGGTATGGTTGCTCCGGATAATGACAGGAGTTACAGAGGAAGCAAAGCGAAAGGGAAAGTCGGATTTGGATGATCTGTGAGATGAGGTATGACGACAGATGCTGATTTTCTGACGCAAATGGTTCTTTGGAAGTCGAAAGTGCCGATAGCATGGTAAGGCATTTTACGCGTTCTCAACGCTCATTCAGTTGTCCCCCCCCTCTCTGCGAACGAATCTCTCACTGCCAAATTTTCAATAAGGCAACAACTCAGGTGCCGTCAGCAACGTGCTGTCACGGTACGTCAATGACCTAAGATCCTGTACCCAATCACAATCTGTTTTGGCAGCCAGGATCTCATTCATCTTCAGCACGTCAATAGCATCCTGGTGCTTAACAGCTTTCAGCGTAAAGCGTGGCAGTCAGATAAGCGGATCGCGCGACCATTGCCTGCGCTTGAATTCCATGCTTCGTTCAATGGGACGTGATTCTTGACTTGGCTTGGGGCACGTCCCCGTCTGACATCACATCACATGGGTTGGATTCTCGTACGGGGAACACGGTCTTTCCTTGTGCAAATTTGCTATAGAGAAGATTGAGACGCTGCTTCTAGAGTACAATGATAATGTCGAGTCTAGACTGCTATGTATTATTCCAATTATCTACTCTTTCTCGTCAGGAAAAGTCAGGGCATAGTCGTAATACAACAATGCTATGTCCGACAATGCTAATTAGCCTTATCTTATCAAAATAAAGACAAAGAGAGAGCGCACTAAGACTGGAGCTTTGCAGGTAGAGCTGAATTTGACTACGCTGATCAACAACCAATGTAACCAGCCGTATGATGATACTTACGAGGCTTCGACCTGCGTGGCTGACATGGTGAACGGGGGGAAATGTCAAGCAGCTCTCGAGTATCAATGTGCTGTCAACCGGCGCTGCCTGAAATGTTCAAATGATGAACCGCTATATCAGCAAAGAAAGCACGTGTGCGAGATGCATACTCGTTACATACTGATTAGGTGCCTATCAACCGGCGGCTATCAACTCATCCAAGGCAAGCAATACCTAGCAATACGCGTGTGAAAACTGTCACAAAAATGGGTATAATAGTATTCATTCATTTGTGATGGAAAGGCTTATATTAGAAAAACCTTATATGCGCGTTTGATAACTTTGATTGTGGCGTCAGGCCAAGTACTTGGCGCTTCTGTCGCACAGGAATGGTTGTCAAAAGATTGTGGAAAACGGGGTAATGAAGATCTCAAACTAGGTGCTCACACTGGAACGTCGTACTCACAGCCTCAATCCCTCTACTGAGTTGGCTATACGAAGAAAAAGGGTCGTCCAACTGTTTCGATCGGCTATCTTGACTCGTGCGCTGTTCCGCGAGATGCCGATTGTTTCAAGTCGTTATGTACGAATGATTATTGAGCCGAAACGGTACCAAAAAATGTAGGCCCACGCATTTATTTGTTGGAACGGAGAGGAAGAAAAAGCAATTCGGATAACCAGTCAAAAATTGAGCTATTGGATGATATGGAAGGGTCGGAATTTTCTTTTCCTTTTTTCATGGCATTTCTCTACAGAAAGCTTGTACTATGTAGGCAATAGTACAGTAACAACGTGGGTGTGGGGGCTTGAGATTAATGATTATCAAAGGATTCGGGCTGACACGTCCTCTCGTATATCCTGTACCTTTGAAACTTGATGGGTGCCGCTTCAAGATCGCGGGGGAATCGGCTGCGTAGGAAACGTACTACATTTATAAGGCTTGAAGCGCCGAATGTGCAATTAGATGGTCTACAAGATTCGCCATTAGCGTGTAATATTTGCGAATCATCGTACTCACAGGGTGAGGAGAGCGGCGCGGGCTATAAATATGATGACGGTAGGACTCCTTTCCACTGCTGTTACCTGTATGTTCAGAATAATAATCGCATGCAGTCGTTCTGGTTGCAATCACGATTGCAATTTGCAACAGCAGACAATCATGTAATCATGTAATCCTAGGACATGGCTCGCCACTGATCGAATAGCAGATGCTGTGTCCACAGTCCAGTGCACTCCTTAACAGAAGAAAAGGAAATTGGGACTAGACTGGCTGCGGTTCGGTTCGGTGCAGGTTCGGCCTTCTTTAGCCTGAAGTCACAACTGACTCACATTAAGTTGTTTATTTGGACGAAGTAAGTATTCGATATTCAAGTTGTGAGTCACAAAGCAAGAAGATTAAGTAGAACATCCCTAGGACGAGTGCGTACAGAAACGACTGAGGATCTACGACGAGAGTGAAGGGATATTTTTGTATGAAGTATCAGTTGAAACAGGTAGGAAGGAAACAGTATCTACGTACAAGGTAAATCGAGGGGATGGCGGTAGAAATATACCTATCGAAAGTCCAGCTGGAACAATTCTACGGGTGAGTATGAGGAGTTTCCATCCGGTGTTTGTTCCTGGTCCAGAGAATTGAGGGGCATCTCCGGCGGTTGTTTAAGAATGTTGAAAGCGACGATGAACACAAATGCAGTGCAAGCGGCCAGAAGCATTCCTGCAGTCCAATATGATATCACCAGAGATAAAGAAAGGTAGAAAGTGGGAATCGCGATCCCCAGATGTACTCTTTCTCGTCAGGAAAAGTCAGGGCATAGTCGTAATACAACAAAGCTACATTCCAATGATTCCGGGGTCCTAGTGGAGTGCCTCGTGGCCATTAATGGCACCTTTACATTCCATATAAGGACAACATCCCTTTCAAGGCTGTAGATGTAGCAATAAGGCTGAACGGCACGTGCCATGACCTATCACGTCTTTTGTTCTAGGAGTGGGAGGAACCCCATTCCATTGCTTTACCTGAAACCTTATTAAAAGCTGACTTGGCTGTAGATGTAGCGTGCAGCCTAATAAGGCAGGTCATCGCTTTACCTGGAACCTTATTAAAAGCTGACTTGACCCTCGGCGTTCCCTTGTTATCCTCACTGTGCTTCCTCCCTCTTCCCTTCCATTAAATTGTTCCCCTCGTTCCAGCAATACCTAACGACAATACCAAATTCACTGTCGATGCAGGGGACGGGCACTGACACGCATCAGCAGCCTCTCGCAGTCCAAATCGATAGCCCCCGCCACTACCGTTTGCACTTAGATTCCAACAATAATGACCTACTATCATAAGATTCAACCTCTTTCGAGCCAGCGCAGAGCTGGGAGTCGGAGGTGATGCTGATGAGGCGGCTAAGGACGAAACTGATCTTGATGAGTCGAAGGACTCGATGGAATTCAAAGATGGAAGGATCCAACTGTAGTAAGCTTATTCATTTTCTTCAAACGGACCGTGTTAAAGGAGTGCTAGTATACCCTCTTGTGTATCACAGCCGTCACGCATGTCAAATTGCTATGTTGAACCCGATATGATAATTCTAATTCAATCATCGATTCTTATGCTGAAACATACAGGAATTCCATTCCCCGTGTCCTCAGGTTATACAGGATTCTCTTGAGCCACAGCTACCTGCTGTTGTAATTATGCTGATCACATAATGAGCTTCCTCATGTTACACCGCTTTTGCACAGGTACTTGCTGATGTAATCACATCTGCGAGGATGGCTCGTTGATGGGGCATTGGAAAATTTTCCAAGGAGACGAAGTGTCTAGGTGATGCTCGTGAGGGGGCTAAGGATCTTGATCAGTGTGCTCATTTGTTTCTTCTTTTCATTACACATAATTGACTGTGTTACAGGTCGTGTTACACACCTATGTCATGTTGACCCCGATATGATCACATACAGCAATTCCGTCCCCGTACCGGTTATATTTTTTCCTTCAAGCTACAGCTACCTGCTATTGTAGGCATTTCTTCATTAACAACCAGAATGGCAGCATGCTAATTCGGAATAGTAAGTAATGGCCTGCTATTCGACTGCTGTCGAAAAACGGAAAAATACAGCCGCAATACCAATAGCCTGTTCTATCGCTGCCACTGCATTTTGTGAGTATTTATGCCTGCGCAGCCTCGATCATTTCTCCTCACGCCGAGTACAAATGTCACAGTACACTCAACGCTGGCCACACTCCCAGAAAAGCACCGCCGCCGTCGATTACAATGCGGCGTACGTCTTCTAATTATGTCCATGGGATAATCTGTGATGCTTCAGTGCAGCTTTAGAAAAGAGCAGTTAATCCGAAGACATGGCAGCGATTCAACTGCCCTATCCCCTGAATTGCAAAGGCAGCCGGAGTCAGGCCAGGAATGGATCTTTGGTCCATTTCTCACTGGTCCAGTTGAATTATCCGGGACGTCTCACACTTTCGTGCAACCTTCCATCCCCGATGTTACTCGTCCATGGAGGGCAGAGGAAGGAAACATGGCTCTTGGACACGATGTCCCCTTAAGCCAATTCGGTGGAAACGCTGGTAATGGTAAGTTATAATGCCCATGAATCCAGCGTATTAAGCTCTAATCGCAGGCCAAGCTCCATGGTCCTTCCTTATTCCTCCCAACGGAGCACTGGGCTTGCCCACGTCCTGGCTTATCACATCACCCGATTCACCCCAATCACCCGTAGGACCCACTGCAGCAGGGCACCTTTCAAGTCAGGTCTTGACCGACATCAATCCCCAAGGCCTCTCCCCCTTCCCGTTCAGCGGAAACGGACATTCGCAAGCGGGTAATGGTAAGTCTTAACCATGAATCCAGTATAATAAGGCCTAATCGTGGCCAAGTTCTATCGCCTTTGCTTATTCACTCCAACGGAGCAGCGAATTCGCCCACGTCTACTGGCCTATCAGCTCAGTCATCCGTAGGACCCTCTGCAGCAGTGCCAGCCATCATCGAACTTGTAGCTGCAGAAGATGGTATAAGAGCTGTTGGATCGCGCGAGATTCAGCAAGCGTCAGGCAGACGGCGGAAGAAAGAGGGCAACTTTGTATGCCCGTTCCGCAACACTGGGTGCAAAGCGACATTCACAGCGCCTCACAATGCACAATGTGCGTGCAATGGAACTTCACGAATATTGCATGCTGATCGAGAATATTGTAGACCACCTAAATTCGCATCTGGGCTTAAAACCCTATGAATGTACTGAATGTTCATACGCAGCCGCTGCCCTCGGGACGTTGAGGCGACACATGAAGCGACACCAGTGAAGTTGTCAAGGTATAGATAGGTCATACCATGGTACGTTGTGAGCCCGAAGCCTCTCGAAAGTTATAGACATTGCTTTCGAGTTGTTTCCATGGCTTAACTTAAGTGCCACCACTCTCGTTTCTCTCCGTTCATTCTCTTTTCCGTCTCTCTTGTTACTTCGTTGGTCCCACTAATTCCATTCGTTACCGTTGTATACATTGATGCACATGCTTTGTTTCTGATGTATGTAGAATAAGATTCTGTTGTTGGACTGCGGAACTTTCGTGAATACTCAGGAATTTTGCTTTCGCGTCTAACAATCTTACTGTGTTAGGGGGTCCACACTCATTCCGCCTTATTTCCGGTCTTACCCAGATTAATTACCGCTGGGCGAAAATAGCGCGGGAAGGCATATTCAGGTACCCGCTATGTAAATAGGCAAATAGTCCGTGGAACTAAAGGTTAGGTCCACATGGCCACCGTACGGTCCATTAGGTGAGAGACCTGGCTTCGTTATCTTGGAGCAGGTATCGTAAGTGAGTAGATGGTATAGACGTATGTGGGGGTGCAACAGTACTGTAGTCTGTGGCGCCGCAGGGAGACTACACGATTAGCCGCGAGCCGCATCATCACGTAGCGCCACTCATCACACACCCATATATTACAGCACTGGTGGCGGCACGGCGTGACGCGGTCCAGGTGGTAACTAACTACAGCAGTGGCCATTGGCATGCTGCATGGACATGCGGAGATAGATCCTAGTAACTGTCCACAACTCGGGCCTTTAAGTAAAGTCCGGCGCCTCAAAATCTAGATTTGTAGAGCATTCGAACAGATTAGGCTTCTTGGCGTAGTCGGAACGACGACGACATTGCAGTGCTGGGTGAGTGGGCCGTTGCAGAGCACGGCAATATCCGAGTTCGGGGCTGATTGAACCGTTGAAGAGTGTAAGCCTAGTATTGTCATGTTTATTATCTATGAGGTAAATTGCGAGTATGCACGTTGCAGGTATATACTTACATGATACCATCGAATGGCCCAGACCAAAAAAAATGATGGTAGAGGTGAGTCTACAAGTACTACAACTGTGCGTAAGATATGTAGGTTGCATCTCCATAGTAACCCTATTTGTAAATCCGCCGTGCAAATTGCCCGAATTCCGCTCATCCCTGCGCTTTCAGCTCAGCTTGCGTCTGTAAAAAGTCAACAATGGGGACGTAAGTCCGAGGTGGAGACTTACCGCAGGCGGAAGACCGATTCCAGACTTGTGTGCAGAAAACGGCCAGGCGCTTCTCTGTCGCACCATCACCGTAAGCCCTTTATCATGATACTCGCTCATTAATAACACCAGAACTTTATCTAGTTCAACTTACAGTTTAATTTGCAGGAGGATGGGAGAGAAGGGAACGTCGACAGTGTTCTTCGAAGAATGGATTTTAGTCAAAAACAAAGAGTTGGTGTAATCATATAAGTATTAGAAGTGGAATTTTATCCCTCCTTTCGTGCTCAAGCCTGCCAGCGAGGGTCAGGAAGTGGATCAATAGATGGAACATGGTTGTACCCAACCATACCTGGAAGAGCACTCCCCGTTCACCCATGCCTGTATCTCGATAGCCGGATGTGGAAATTTGGATTTCCAAAAACGGTGAGGAAGCAAGCTGCCCAAGGGCAAACATTAACGCTATATTCATTTGCGCTGCTACAATGCCATGCTCCAATCAGTCTTCTCCTTCAAATTTCAGGGGAGCGATGAGGATGAGAAAAGAAAGTGGGGATCGTCATAATGGGGCTCATGAACATAGAAAGTGAACAAAGACGAGAAAAGAAGTTTTGGTGGTTGCAAAATGCATACCTAGATGGTCTTCCATCCGTTTCTTCCCGACAACAGTATCAGCAAAGCGCAATCCGCTGGTCTAGCTTTTCGGCATCTGTCCTTGGCACCGTTTGGAGCTGTACATTTCTCGGCTAGGAGAATGATGCATATGTCAGGTATTCTTGACTTGGTGGAAAGCCCGACTAGCTTGCCTAGTCTTTCTGACGTTTGTTTGAGTTCTCGCTCTACCAGCTCAGGGTATATGATCTGCTTGATGGCGACATAAAGGCCTGAGTACCGTTTTCGCCCTGCGAATGTTCCCGCGGTTCATCCTCGTCCATAAGTAACATCTGGATCTTTCTCTTGGTTCGTTATTCAATTCCAGTTGAGTAGCCGGCGCTGGAGACTTTTGGCGTTTCAGGAATGCCTTGAAAGTCAGTTTCTTGATGTCATCGCAGAAAACATCTGTATGCTCACCGAGCGCATAGACTGTGTTGATACTAGCTAACACGTAAAATTTCGAACTCAGCAGGCCATCACCGTTTTCGAACTAGGCCGCAGCCATCACCATGAGCAGTGACGCGGACGTTAGACGTGCGCGAAAAAATGTCTGGACCGTCTGGAAAGATCGAGTTCTACATAAACTTCGAACTCGGAAACAATTTCTGTCTGGTCCCAATGGTTCGTCTCCCAACTCCCTTCATTGATGCTACTCGCACATGCGCAGAGGAACAAAACGACGTGGCTCTTCAACACGATAACCTTTCAAGTGTGGACGGGACTGGTTTCGATATCCGAGACCTAATACCGTACCTGTTCGGCGGAAACGAACATCCGCAAGCTGGTAATTGTGAGTTAGAGGGGAAAGCAAGTTCAGCAAGAGTCGAGGAAGGAGAAAGAAAAGAAGGCGAGCCTGCGATGAAAGGGTCTACTATGAACGAGCTGACGAGAAAGATCTTCGAATATCAGATTATTCCCCCCAGCGGAGCAGCGGGCCCGCCCACGTCCTTGACCACCACAT
>KN818469.1:16744-31392 GCA_000827485.1 Amanita muscaria Koide BX008
AGGCATCAAGTCCAGGCGACTCTTCATACGCTTCTACCTCTTCCCCAGCTTCAACTCCGCCACCATCTATACCACCACCCATGTCGTCATCATCAGCACCAGCGATAGTTGATCATTCAGATGCAGGATCAATCTCTCGCCACCAGGGACTGGTCCATAGCGGTCAAATGTCCTCATCACTCCCCAAGGAGCATACGATTGCTGAGTTCCAGTATCGCACTGCTCGTATTCAGAGGCGTTCCGGCCTTGCGTGTTCTTGAAGATAGAGATTCTTCGGAAGGAAAGAAGATCAAGCGAGCCGTCAAAGGTGGCGTCATGGTCAAAGACCTGCCAAGTCCAACGGGACCGTGATTGATGTCATTGACGAGCGTGGGTACGTTGCCGGCGTAAAAGTTGCCATAAAGTGTAGCAAGGCAAACGTGCTAGGCAAGGCAGTCGAATACATCAAAGTGTTGAAGAATAGGTTGAGAGCAGAGCAGACTGGCCTCAAGGAGCTGGCAGCTGGTCTTGTTGGTGGCCTTGCGTTGTGGTGCGAATGGGAGAGAATGGAAAAAACGTTTCGGCGGTGAGGAACGAGATGAACTGGATGCCGGTGGACTTGATAATAACGAAGCGGAATACGATGAGGATGGTGAGATTGGAAGAAAGTGTAAGCGAGGAAGGGTAGCTTCCTCTGCTGCTACCAATGTAAACGGTGCTGCAAAGAAAGCGGATGCCAAAGACATGAAGGCGCAACAATCGACTCTCCAGCAGCAGCACCCAGCCGGCGAGAATGCTGCTGGAAGCGTGGACGACCTAGGAAAGTCTCCGTTCCTGTTCCGCCTGTCTCGACAACATGGCGTCGTCCTCGCAACCCCTTCTTGCCGACCAAGACGCTCCTGACACAACAGCAACCATATAGAACACCAAGAGCTATCTTGTCCAAGTTAAATAGTTACCATCATCATCAATAGCCAGGCACCCACCTTGAGTGGATCCACCTTATGGTTTGGCTTGTGCCGCTGAGCACCGCCAAGCAGCATCGATCAACGGGTACTCACCAGTGTTCCAACTGGTCGTCTCTGTTCTCGTCGTTTTGACCATGGTCATAGTTGGAGTGGCACCATAATGCCCATCCGAATCCTGGATATCTTCCACGCGAAGGATCAGATCGAAAGTGCTAAAAATCAACAAGTCGTCGGGGACGAACGGACATAAGAACTTTGACTGGCTCAAGGTCCTCAAAGGTGAGCTTATTTTTTTTCCTTGCTGTGATTGATCCTTTACGTATCACGCTTGTTTGTCATTACAGAATTTTCGTCTCGATTGAGGACGTTGTCGTTGTATACTTGCTTCCAAGTCGGCCGTGCTGTTTCGGCGAGCAAGTCCTCGCTATCCTAGAGGACCTGTGCACGTTTTCGTTGGTTTTTGAGGTCTCGTGTCATGTGTATCGAGCCAAGGTTTTGTGTGCCTCGTTGCTCCGCAAGCCCAGGAAGCACGTGTACTTGTATGAGCGACATGTTTTGGACAATATGCAACGTCATCATCCCTGCACAGCAAGGCCTTGATATGGACCAGATCGGATGAAGAAGAGTCTAGCTCAACTTGGTGCAATTGCTGAAAGCGCCAAGTCGAGTCTCTGCTTCGCTTCTTCGTCACTGCTGTTGGTTAGAGAGTCGGGCAATTTGCCGACATAGAACCAATCTGAGCCGACGGAGGAGGGCACATCAGGCACTGCTTAATTCGTCGACAGAAGCACCACTGTGCGAATCTGCAGGCTCGTTGCGGACGGGAGGGGCACTGTCAGTTCAGACCTTGTCGAAAGCCTGGCCGACAGGGACGAGCAAGACGAGATGTCGCTCATTTTGGCGCTTGCTCTCTATCAGCGTGTGTTCCACTCGCATGACAAGGGCCAGTGGACGCTATCGAGTCCGCCGCCGATTCCTGGCGATCGCTCTATCCTGTCTTCTTGCTCAAGAAGGCGCTTGGGAGTGGTGTGTTTGACGACGAATGCGTTCAGGGACTACTAGAAGATGCTAGAGATGGCGCTGTGGACCTTATTATCGAAATCGAGGAGACATTGATTACGCTATGATTTTTCGTATCACTTTTCGGATATTACTTATGCTATAGCTATATGTATTTCTGTACTTACACAATTATAGTATTGTTTAGACGCTTTGCGCCATAGCTTCCGAGTACCGATTATGTAATTCGGACAGTATTGTACGATGTTGACGTTGAAGTGACGTCCGAATGCCCAGGCCCCAATTCTCGTCTCTGCTTTTACCATGGCAGTCGACTTCAGCCTCTTTGGAGGTGCAGACTCCCTCACAGAAGGAAAACAGCGACGGTCTCCTCGCCGCACACTCTCTTCAGGGAACGACCCAGATGCAGTCAACAATTACCCCGGACCTCCTCAAGATCCTCGCGACTTTCTCTGGTTAATGACAGAAGAACCACACCGGACGAGACGCATGGAAATAATGCAGGCCCATCCTCAAGTCACCAAACTCATGGGCCACGAACCTTCCACAAAATACATCGTCCTCGCCGTCGTGTCGCTCCAGCTCGCCATCGCGCTCTACTTGACCAAATCTCGTGTCAGTCCGCTTTCGTTCAGATTCGTCTTGTTGGCATACGTCGTTGGGGGAACGGCGAACCATAATTTATTCTTGGCCATACATGAAATCACGCATAACCTCGCGTTCAAAAGTGTAGTTATGAACAGGCTTTTGGCTTTGTTTGCAAATTTACCGATTGGGATTCCGTATGCTGCTGCGTTCAAGGTCAGTTTTATTTTTGTTATGGTCAATTTTTTCTGACGCGCCCTTTGCTCTGCTTAAGAAATATCATATCGAACACCACAAGTTTCTCGGTCAGGACGGTATCGATACTGACCTTCCTACTCGGATCGAATTGATTTTGTTGAACAACGTTCTCGGAAAGGTGTTCTTTGCGTGAGTTTTTTGTCCTCCCTTGTGTATTCATCTATTGACGCGTTATTATGTTGTAGGACGTTCCAAATCTTCTTTTATGCTCTTCGGCCAACGTTTGTTCGTGTCCAGACGTTGACGCGCTGGCATCTCCTTAATGTGGTCACCCAACTCGTCTTTGATTGCGTCCTTGTCAAGACGTTCGGTATCCAGCCTTTGGTATACCTCATCATGAGCAGTTTCTTCGCCGGAAGCTTGCATCCTTGTGCAGGACATTTCATCGCAGAACATTATCTCTGGGACGGGTTATCGCAAGAGACGTATAGCTATTACGGTCCTTTGAATATATTGGCATACAACGTACGTTGGGGTTTTCCCCCCATTTGTTGCGAACGATTTTACTCAACGAGCGCACATTATAGGTTGGGTATCATAATGAACATCACGATTTTCCGTCCATCCCATGGACACGTCTTCCGAAACTGCGCGCGCTGGCTCCGGAATTCTACGATGTTATCCCGTCACATCCATCATGGCCGATGGTCATCGTGAATTTCATCAGAGATCCTGAAGTCGGTATCTTTTCGCGAGCTAAACGAGTGACAAAGGAAGAGAGGGAAAGAGCGGAGAGGGATGAGAAGAAGACGGTTTGTGACAATGTGTTGGAAAACGACAAGAGTGGCTGAATGTGGAGGTCGCTGCATATGTATCTGGTAATTTATGGGACATTTTTTAATTGATCTTTATGCATTGTCATCTTTTAATTGCCTACAATCTAGAGAGCTTCCTGTCAGTGCATCTATTTTCAATGCAGCACGAAATTCCTCAATTACCACCGCCATATTGAAGATCTCCTTTCAGAGTTCTTGTTTTGGCTGCTTCCTCTCTAGTTGCTTCTTCGCCTCCTTCGCTTCCTTAGACAGTCTCTTCGCTTGTGCATGTAATTCAACTTCAGGATCCCTGATAAAATTCAAGATCACCATCAAGGATGTGCTGGCAAGGTATCGTAGAATTCTGGTGCCAACGCACGCAGCTTAGGGAGCCGCGTTCCTTTGGGACGGGTTATCGCAAGAAACTTACAGTTATTACGGCCCTTTGAATTATCTATCATACAACGAAGGTTACATCACCTTTGATAATTCTTTCACTCGACCGATTTATGCAGGTCGGTTACCATAATGAACACCATGATTTTCCTTCCATTCCATGAAATGTTCCGCGATGAAGTGCCCAGCGCATGGGTACAGGCTACCAGCGAAGAAGCTGCTCATCCAGAGGTAGATCAAGGGTCGCATACCAAACATCTTAGCCAAGGTGAAATCAAACAGGAACTGGGCAATTGTATTATAGAATTGCCAGCGCGTCGGCGTTCGACTGCGGTCGAATAGCGAAAAAGAAAACATAGAATGTCTTGTATATTCACCTACAGTCAGATTCGAGAACGGAGAATTAGGCAACGATTACTAACGTAAAGAACAACTTGCCAGAGACGTTATTGAGTGGGAGCAGTTCAAGTGAAGTAGGCAAGTTGGAGTCGACTCCGTCATGGCCCAGGGATTTGTGGTGGTCGATGTGCGATTTCTGCGACAAGTTCGCGATTGCAAGTCAATATCCGCTGAAGTGCGAGGACCGAAGCAAGGGCGACCAAAGAAGGCTCGGGAAGGAAGATTGGCAGTGCAGTGTTCGCTATAAGCAAGTTATTGTCAATGCCGGCGGGTTTAAATGATCCAAACGGAGTATCGGCATGTCAAGACCAATGACGATGATGTCCTAAAATAGGGATGAAGACACGAATATGACTGCAGAATGTGTGCAGATGTGACCCAACTGCCGGCAGTGCCAGGATGGAAAGGAGGTAGGCGAGGTTGCAAAACGACTTCAAGCCTGGAAGAAAGTGGCTAAAACTTTCGAAGACAAGTTCTGGAGCGAGAATCATCCCGAGTCCAAGTCCACCATAAGTGGGCAGGTTGAGTTGGTGTCATGGTATAATTACGCCACTGATAGGCGCCAGGGCTCACTTCAACACGCGTCATGACAACATGAGGATAACTGATGACGAATTGGAACTATGTAGATTGAAAACGTATGGTATCATAAGAATGTATCAAAAAAATCCAAAAGCAGTCCACACACTCTCTACTATCTAGTACTGTCCAAACTCGAAACAATCAATGCCCTCAAATACCAAAATCGTTTGTGAGATACTCAGAGTTCTCGTTTTTGCCGGTCCCTGTCCGCTTGCTCCTTCGCCCCCTTGGACAATCTCTTCGCTTGTGCATGTAAACCCGCTTCAGGATCCCTGATGAAATTCCAAATTACCATCGGCCAGGAAGGATGCGCTGGTAAAGTATCATAGAATTCTGGTGCCAATGCACGCAGCTGAGGGAGGCGTGTCCATGGAATGGAAGGGAAATCATGGTGCTCGTTATGGTAACCAACCTGCATGAATTTGGTTGAGCGAGAGAATTACGAAGGTGATGGAACCTACGTTGTACGAGATATAGTTCAAAGGCCCGTAATAACTGAAAGTTTCTTGCGATTGCCCATCCCAGAGGAAATGTTCCGCAATGAAGTGCCCAGCACATGGGTGCAGGCTGCCAGCTAAGAAGCTGCTCAACCAGAGGTAAATCAGGGGCCGCATACCAAACGCCTTGACCAGGGCTAAATCAAATAAGACCTGAACAACCGCATTATAGATGTGCCAGCGCGTCGGTGATTGTCTGCGGACTACATGCGGCCGAAAGGAGAAGAAGAAAACGTAGAATGTTCTGTAAATTTAACACCAAGTCAGTTACGATACCGGAGAACTAGACAGCAAATACTAACGTAAAGAACACTTTGCCAAAGACATTATTCAGCAAGAACAGTTCAAATGGTGTTGGTAAGTTAGAGTCGACTCCGTCTTGACCCAGGAATTTGTGATGTTCTATGTGTGATGTCTGCGACGAAAGACGTTCAGGATTCATGTATTGTAAGTTACATTGTTGTGATCTCACCTTGTACGTCGCTGCATATGGGACTCCGATTGGCAAGTTCGCAAACATAGCCAGAAGCCTATTCTTGACTATGCCCTTAAATGCGAGGTTGTGCGTCATCTCATGGATAGCTAAATATAGATTATGGCTGGCCGTCCCTCCGATAATATATGCGCAGGCCAAGAACCGGAGAGAAAGAGGGTTGGTGTTTCTAAGATATATCGCGAGCGCAATTTGCAGGATGACAACACAGGACACGACATATTTGGTGAGAGGTTCGTGACCCATGAGCTTCGTAACTTCAGGATGCGCTTGCATAATTTCCATGCGCCTCGTCCTATGTGGTTCTTCCGTCATAAGCCAAAGAAAGTCTCGGGGATCCTGCGGAGGCGCATCGAAATTGTACAGTGCTGCTGGATCATTCTCTTGGCCTGGAAGAAAAGTGCGACGAGGAGACCTTTTTCCCTCAGAGAGAGATTCCGCTCCTCCGTACAAGCTGAAGTCCACAGTCATGAGGAGGGTGAAAGACGTTGGTACAGAGTTACTGTCAGGGTCCTCAGGGAGGGATTACCTGGACATATGCATTTCTCGTAAAGCCCACTAAATATCCCCTTCCTCGGTTCCCGTTGCCTCGCACCCGATTTGTGCCACTTTAAGTCCTCATGTTTTCAGAGCCGAATAATTCAATTACCTGGCATAGATGTTATCAAGAAACTATTCCCACTGATTCACTGGTTCAGGGACCATTGAGTATATGAATGCCGTAAAGTAGTTTGGATTTGCAAGGAGATGCGATGTGTGGAAGCCCTGCGCTTCTTGTATCACCCTATCTAGAATCCTGGATAATGATCGAATACTGAGATAACGCAGAACAGTCAAGGACGATGGACCTTGAACGGCTTCACTTTTTCAGAGGTGTGAAAATAGGAAGCGAAATAGCGTGTTTTGCAGATTACGTGTAGGATGGAGACCCAGACTCCCTTGGGCTAAGCGGCCGCCGCAGACCATGACCTATTATCACGACATGCCGCACAAATATCGAATTGACTCGGATAGTGACAGACTGACAGTAGTAAGGGCCGAAACTGCGGTCGCACTGGCAATGTCAGGTAGCGTTGGCAGGCATCTTCCGATCTTGTGGATACTTATATATACGACAGATAACGAAATGTAGGTGAAGAATCCAGACGCGAGTGGAGTGGAGAGCAGGCAACGTGTGTGTTGCATGGATTTCATGATTTCATCCCTGTTTGGAAATGACATTGAAAGCTGCACAACCAATCAGATAGGCTCTCTGATCGTTGATTAGCATATATGACCCAAGAAGCACAGAACCGACCAAGGGAAGTTGTTGTATTGGGTGCCGGTATGTCGTGGGCATGGCCATTTTCTATGGGTGGCGGTTATTGACTATTTATCAGGTGTCATCGGCCTAACTACAGCCATCGCCATCCAGGAGAAGGGAGATTACAATGTAACCATCGTTGCAGAGCATTTGCCATCCGACCCAAAATCAATCAAGTACACTAGTCATTGGGCGGTATGTACAAGATCCTGATTTAATAAACCGAAACTCAGTCACTCTCCAGGGTGCACACCACATTTACAATGATACTGATAACCAACTCCAGAGGGGTCCGTTCAAACGCCACTAACCCCACCTTTGGCAAGCTGACTATTCCTTACAGAGCTTGAGCAAAAAACGTTTGAAAGGTTCTGGGAACTGTCGGAGCCGGGAACTCCCACTGCTGGCCTTTTTCTTCGTTTGCCCCAGATAGATCACTTTGTCGATCCACGAGCAGATGACGATTTGATAAAGACTTTGCCTGATGTGCGCACGTTCTTTATTTCCTACTTTTTGACATTTAAGTCTCACTGTTTTTTTCTTGTTAAAAACAGTATGAAGTCCTGCCCAAGGACAGACTCGAGCCAGGTGCAATAGCAGGTGCCACGTTTACTGCCATCAACATTGACACTCCGCAATACCTGCTTTATCTTCTCTCTCGATTCCGCGCTGCAGGAGGGACCGTCATTCGCGCATCTATCCAGTCCCTGCATCAGCTAATTCAACCAGAGACCCTTGTATATCCTCTCCCTGGTGCTACGGCATTGTCCACTAGTGCAGAAGTGCCCCGACCAATCAAGGTCGATGCGTTGATTGCCTGTGTTGGAATAGGTGCACGCTCTCTGGCAGGCATAGACGATAAGGATGTATACCCCATTAGAGGCCAAACTGTCATTTTAAGGGCCCCATGGGTTAGACTCGGAACGACCGTTTGCGGAGCGGAAGGTGCATTTTCGTACATCATTCCTAGGGCATCTGGAGAGGTTCGTCACAGTCAGAACCTATGTATTTTGACCTGCCTTTTGATCGGTTTCTTGGCAGGTCATCGTAGGAGGGACCAGAGAAGTTGATGACTGGTTTGTCACTCGATGTAACAAACGATTCACTTGATTGTTGACCTTGGTGCATCCTAGGTATCCTGTCCCCCGGCCAGAGACGAAACTTAAAATTCTAGAGGACGGTCTGGCACTCTGCCCTGACCTCGCGCCTCCAGAGGTAAGAGCCGTCCGCAAACCAACGATAGATGACGTCTTGCCACTCGTCGTCGACGAGGGGTGTGGCCTACGACCTGCCAGGAAAGGCGGTATTCGACTTGAAGTTGAAGTGTTCTCCCGTAAACCGACTGGAGAGACTCTTCCCGTTGTTTATAATTACGGGTGAGTTGCTTGTCTAAATGCGGTTTATGAATGAATAAAGAAACTCTGGTATAGGCACGGAGGATATGGTTTCCAAACCTCCTGGGCATCCGCTGAGAAAGCACTGGGATTACTGGAACAATCGCTGGCAAATCTAAAGAATGTAGCATAACGGACACGTATTGACCTGTTAGCCACAACCTGAGCACTTGAGCTAAAATCTTCTCGTCTCAAAAGAATGAGCCTGAAATCGTGTCCAGAAACAGTGAGAAAGAAACACAAAAAATCTAATAGGATTTTGTTTCGTGAGCTATATAGTCATGAATGTGAAGTCAAAACTCTAGACAATACAGCACATCATCTTCGTCTATGACTAGTGACTGCCCGTCCCTCCAGACTATCACAGGCCTACATCATTATGTGAGCTTGGATGAGGCGGATGTTGTGAATGAGCAACCTGTGATGCCCGTAAAAGCGGGTTCGACCTACCGAACCGGACGTGGTGATTCCAGCCAGCGAGATGGCTGCTGTGAAGGTGATATTGTGATTCCCCGCTCAATACGGCAGTGATTCCACACCAATTTGGTGACTATGCTATATATGGCTGACGGTGAATCTTCTGCTATTTCTAGTGAATGCTGAGATGGCGGAGCGAAAACGGAGAGGACGTACATCAGGCATTGTTGTTAATAACTTGAAATCATTGTCTGATCGTGGCTCAACAAAGTGATATTCTTGAGACAAACGGAGAAAGTAGGGATTTCCCAAAAAATTGTACGCGTCCTTTGATTCAGTTCTGTTTTCTGAGAAAAATCAGCCTCCATAGCGAATGTGAGCTTTCTAGCTCGAACATGCCTTTTTTTATCTTTGTTATCATTGTAACCGTGGTGTGCACCCTGAACAGCGCATCAGGAACTTGGTTCCGGTTAGAGGAAGAGAGGCCACTTACCGCCCAATGACTAGTATACTTGATCGAGTTGGCAAATGTTCCGCAACGACTATTACATTGTAGCCACCCTTCTCCTGGATGACGACGGTTGTAGTCAAGCCTATAACACATGATGAACAGGTCAGCGCTTTCGCGTGCGCACAGAATGATGCAGTGCGACATACCAGCACCCAAAACAACGTCCCCTTGGTCTATTGCCTATTGTTTCTTGAGTCATGGATATGATTTGCCTTTCACCATCGTCACCTGTCTTATAATGATTGTGAGTAACTCCAGCGTAACAATGACCTCACACCTACTCTCGCGGCTCGCGTACCTGCTGTCCCACATGACGCATTGCTCACACCTTCGGCCTCTGGTAACGAGCAACTTGTTATGAGCATACAGCGCTTCCTTTTCGCAAAATTGGGAACTCACACCAATGTAGCCCGTCCTTCAAAAATGCGATCAATCTTCGATCATCTGTCTTATATTTTTCTTGCTTTGGTTGCTTCAAAGAGCTGTTCGCCTCCAGCGCCGCCTTAAACACACCAGCAACCTTCTATCACAATACTTCACATCATCCGCCTTCACAAAACTATCCGCCTCCGCCACTTTGTGGTGATTCTGTTGCTTACCAGAAACTCTTGTATAACGGCATTGCCACCAGTGCAGAAGTACCTTGACTAGAGAAGCTGATGATCGGTTTGTCATGGAATTGACAACTGGTTCATTTGTTGACTTTTTGTGCATTCAAGGTATCCTGTCCTCCGCCAACTCAAGATTCTAGACCTTGCGCTGTGTCCAGAACTCGCTCCACCCGAGGTCAGGGCACTGCGGCAACCGGCAATAGAGGACATTCTGCCACCGGTAGTCTACGAGGGATGCGGCTTGCGGCCGGCGAGGAAAGTCGATGCTCAATTGTTCTCGCCTAAGTCGACATTGTGGTGAATTACTTATCCAGCAGTTTCAATGCAGGAATGGAAGATACCGGGAATAGACATGCAGGACACGGCTTCCAGACTTCTTGAGAATCCGCCGAGAAAGCATTGGAATTACTGCCCTGATACTAGGAGTCTGTGCCCGTTCGAGACCCTAGCACCCTTGAGGGAGAAACGGAGACAACTGTTCTGGGCCGGTGCTGGTGTGAATGCAGTCAGCTGAAAGCTTGTGGGATGAAAGGAGCGGGGCGAGCAGGGTAAGAAGGGATCGGGCAGAGGTAGTCAGATGGCAGCCGTATTGAGATATCAAGCAATACAACCACTTTTTCCGCGCAGATGTTCAAACTTTCAAGCAGGAATGAACCGGTGACTTTGCCGGGCCGAATCTCGTTTTTTTTTTTTTTTTTCCGATGAAAGGGCTGTATATAATTCCTGAGATAACTACGTAGTTACATTTGGCTCTTGGCACGAAGCCGTATGTGCATAGAAAACTATGAAAAGTGGCTAGAGAGTAAAACGATGTTTCGTGATAATAAGAAGAAGAAAGATAGGGTACTTAAGGGGGTCGATAAGGGTCTTCGAAAGTCAACGCTAACGGATATTCCTCTAGAAAAGAAAAAAGAACGTCTATATTGGAGCTCCTGTGTTTCAGCCTGAATTTCGGATAAAACTTGCATCGAGATAAAACGTGCGTGCGTGTATGGAAAAATAGAGGACTGCATGGACAATGCGAGAGCGTGGTTTTGCGGAAGCGTGCGGAATATTCGCTAGTTGGGCAGTGACCAGACATGATGCGTGTAAAGGTGGCAGTATCCCGTATCGATGAAATGGGTTTGACGATCTTCTTATAAAAATCTTTCGTATGGATCCCTAGCGGTCGTCGTTTGTACTTGACGTGTAACCAACTTTTGGATTGTATGTGCGATCTTTTCCATTCTTCTATTGCAGCTGCTTTGGTATCGGCGATGTATTCGGCGATGCTAACTGAAGGTTGAATGGGTCCTTGAGCTTTATTCGCTAAAACGTCCACGAATTCGTTTTCTCGGATACCAGAATGGCTAGGGCACCATGACACGGTAATATTGTTTCGGTTATCCGAAGACAACCACTGATCAACTACGCTTGCAGCACGAAGCGAACAAGACTGTAAGTTGTCGAGATGGGGTTCCAAAAATTGTTGGGCAGAAGCCTCATTATCGATCAGTAGAACAACGTTACCCGATATGTGCAAGAGAGAATGTTCTAATGAAGCGGCTATTGCATTCATTTCGGCTTCGTATGATGAACTTGCGTGACATGGCGAAGAGCAGGAGGCACTTGGAGTGTTACAATTTGGAGGGAAGACGGCAAAGGCGAATGATCCTCTTTTTTCCTTCAGGTTGAATGAGCCATCTGTAGCGATAATATGTGAATCGGAACGCCATTGAGTGAGCGTTAGATTGAAACCTTTAAGGAAAGGTTTAAACGATGCACTGGATTTCTTTGGATGTTGAAAGGATGTGAAACGAATCCTATCGCTATGACGGTCAAGAGGAGAAGACCCTGGCCTGCATTGAATGCTCGTGGGATTAATACGTTCCGTAATTGGACAATGCAGGATGCAATCCGTTGACAGAGGGTTGCGTCTTCTTCTACCTAAGTCCTTCTTCGATCCTCTGATCCTCGGCGGAGGGTTCAAGATTCGTGTTCGTAGAACGTGGTTATTGGGGAGTTTGAAGATTCGTGCATAAGAGACTTTGAGTCTCGTATCCAATAATATGCCGATGGGCGGCATCGAAGTGATGACTTCTAGCGACGAAATTGGAGTTGTTTTGAACCCTCCGGTAATCCATCTTAGAGCATAATTCTGAACTTTATTCAACATCTTTCTTTTTTCTTTGATTCCGTTTGCTTGTAGTCGCCACCAAAGCTCGAAGCCGTATGTCATGACCGGGATAACAGCGCATTTATATGCTAGAATGCGGAGGTTTGAAGGGAGACCGGAAATAGAATTTCCGAGCATGTGGCAGGCTCTGATAGCAGAGAAGCCTTTGTTGTAGTAACTTCTGATGTGATGATGGAAGTTGAGCCGTGAATCAAGAAAAAATCCGAGGTATCGCCACACGTCGCCCGCATGAAATGTCTTGTTGTGGATCGTAATCGGGAGTTTGTCTTCTATCAAAAGAGCGCCTCTATTGCCTTCGGCTTTGGAGTGAAAGCGGTAAAAGTGCTGTAAGTCGATCTTGTCGCGTTCGATAGTTAGCCCTAATCGTAAGAACTTATCCTCAAGTTTCAAGAACTTTTGCACTAAGCGTTCGCAATTCTTTTGCATGGAAGGTCCTGCGGTGATCAAAACTCCATCGTCGACGTAAAAAAGGGTATTCTCCGTAGAATCTTCTGTCCAGGGAAAGAAAGCTTTGAGTATTATTGCGATGTAGATTGCAGAAAGAAGCGGCGATAAACAATCGCCTTGAGGAACACCTAAGTCGAAGTCGAAGGGCGCTGAGGTAAAAGAATTCCACTTGTATCGTACTTGACGGTCTTCGAGCATGTCGATAATAGCCTTGACCCAACTATGGGGAATACCGGCTTTTCGTAAAATCGTTGAAAGCACCCTATGATTTAGTGATGGAAAAAATTGGGCGATATCGACTGCAAGGCAAGAGGTAACCCAGCTGCGGTCCCTGTTACGACAGATGTAATCCACGAGAGTAAGTCCAGCATCTATGGTCGAATGATACTTGATCGATCCGAATTGTCCAGGATATAAGATGTTGTTGCTGATGACATCGTGTTGGATCCTTTCTGCCATAATCTTCGTCAAAAGTTTGCTCATAGTACAGATTAGCGCAATAGGTCTGTAAGACTTAGCGACAGAGTAGTCCTTCTTGTTGGGCTTTGGTATGACGACGCATACTGCTTCCTTGAAGACTTTTGGCCAGACTCCTTCAGAGATGATGCGGTTGAAGAATTTGGAGAGGGAGGTGAGGGCTGAGGGGGATTTGAGGGCTCGTTTTAATAGGCTCCATGTGACGCCGTCTGAACCAGGGGCCGAAGCGTGTGACGTGGGTGCTAATGCTCGTTTGATTTCTCGTATGGAGATAGGAAGACCGGGCCGGGTGGGATGTTCTGGAAGGGAATCGATGAAATCCCAATCAGGTTCTACAGAAGCCGCAGTGGAGAACTGATCGTGAAAATTTTTCATCAAGTGATCGGAGTTCATGACCGGGTTGCCGTCATTGTCCACCATTGAAGTAAAGGCCGCAGGTTTGCGGTTCCTTGTCCATTTTAAGCCGTCCCATGGTTCGCCTTGTTTGGCCATCTGATTGAGTTTGTCCAGATAGAATTCCTTCTTCGCCTTCTTTATTGCGTCCTGTAATGATTTCTTGGCTTCTCGGCTTTTGACCGCTTTCATACGATTGCTGAGGACGGACAGGTTCTCGTTCCACCAGGAGTGCGATTTATTCTTTCTATTGGTGGAGAGTTCATTCCAAGTCTTGTCGATGTTGTCTCGGAAAGAGTTGGCAAGTTGATTCAGATCTTCTTGGTCTCCTAATTTTTGAATGAAGGTTTGCAGGTAAGTAACGAACTTCGATTCTTGATCGGATCCTTTAGGGATGTATCTTTTCTCCGAGGCAGAGAAGGGTTCTTCCGTAAAGCGAAGGGTGAGAAGGGCATGGTCGCCTGGGAAGCGGGCATCGGCGTCTATTGATACGTCAGGAGCGAATCGATCCCAATCGGTGAGACGACAAAAGAGTAAATCGAGGACAGATGTTCTTCCAGACGGATGAAACCATGTTGCTTCATATTCGTTATTTACGAGGTGTAGGCCTGACACAGCGAGTTCTTGGAGAAGGCCTTCTGCGGAAGTGTCATTGACGAGAACGTCATCCCATTCATTATGGTGAAGATTGAAATCACCAGCGCACACAGCTAGATCGGGGATGTTGGATAGCCTTGAAACGACTTTATCGACTGTTCTGTTGTTGTTGTTCGGGCGATTGTAAACGTTAAGGACGGAGAAGGAAGAGTCCTTGTTGTTGTCAATTATGCGAAAGAGTAAAGCGTTTTCGTCATCTATAGTGAAGAGGTCTAGGACAATAGTGTAATCTTGCGTGACCCGATTGTTGACATATGCGACTGTGAGGGAGTTCTTATGGCGATCATATTGATGTATGCAAGTCCAAGATGGATGTCTGACTGCGTCGTT
>KN818471.1:0-20059 GCA_000827485.1 Amanita muscaria Koide BX008
GTAGTAGTAAGGGGTGAAGACGCTATAGCATCAATCCCAAATATGACTTGAGGGGAGGCTTGAGCTGAGGCAGTATTAGGCTTTCCGCGAACTGGTGCATCAGAGGATATCAAAACGATGGTCCAATGGGCCTTGCCCTTTCCTCTCGTAGGCAATAAGAAAGCGCGCCGCAGGCTTGAGAGGAGCACAGTTGCCTCGGTAGTGTGTGTGTCTAGGGAAGTGAAGCGAAGCGCCCGTTCGTGGATAGTGATGTCCACTTTTTTTCGGATGGGGGAGGTGACGGAGAGAGCGTGTAGCGTGAAGAGGGACAAACCAACATCTTCTGAACAGTCCTGGTGTCCATCGTTTGAACCAAGCTTCCGGCGTTTGGCGTGCAGAGGTTCGTCGCCATCGTCAGTTCGCGTTCTTTTGTTCTCGATTGAGAATGAATTCAGGACATCCCGTGCGGCTTGTTGTTTTCTGGACCACTCCGTACGTATCCCGTCGGACAGCGTTTCAGGGCAGTGTGCCCCGCATACGAAGTGTATCAGTCCATTCAAGAGTAATTCTGTAGAAGGATTCTGGCAGAGTTGTTCCAATTGGGTCGCTAGCTCAGTGGGTAATGTTGGCTTGATGACATGATAGTAACTAGTCGACATGGCTAGTATTTGGTCACCTTGTCGTTCATCGCTACCATTGTCAAGTACTGAGTAAACCCGTCCTTCCTAATTAGTTATCAGTCGCACCTCATTGGCAACCATCATGTCGGACCCATTGTTCAATAAATAAGGTCTCTCTCTCTCCTTGGTATAATAATAACACTTCTCTTCAAATCGTACCACGCTGGAAACTGTCGATGGACCGAGGACAAATCACTGCTCTAGAGGCTACCTATCGATCCATTCTTCGGGGAGAGAAAAAATGGTAGGGGTGTTGCGATATTACTTGTTTCAAGCTTTGTCAAACTCCATCGGTTAGGCTCCTGCTACAATATTCGGACAGCATCGACGTAAGTCGTAGTATCTACAACGTAATTCCCTACTAATCCGGCTACTCGACAGCTACGCCGTTTGACCCTCTGTTCACAGGGGTCCAACGGATTAGATGAATTAGAAGCTTCATTCCATAAGCACAAGGTCCAGCATGCGGTGTATCGGGAAGACGAAAGCCCAAGCACAGGGCTTATCATAATCACTTACATACCGACTTTTATCTCTGGGATAGAGAGAGGTTAGCGTTCTGTCAAAACATCTTTTGTTTCAATAACTATATTGCACTCGCAGCAAGGGCACTTGTTAACGCTCGACATCTTTTGACTACTCTTGAGGAAAGTTGTAAATCGTAGAAGTGCATGTAGTTACTGACTTGTGTCTTTCAGGGATCCACAGCTTTGCTGACGGTGGAAAGGCTGTCAGAGCTAACCCAGGTATCAGTTCATCAAGCGCTGCTGGGACAGCACCGCTCGAGCCAAATGCAACGATCATTATCAGAGCCCATTGAGCCGACCTTGAACCATTTACACGATGTCCACCCCGCAGAGGAAATTAGGCGGGCATGTTCTGAAACGAACAATTCAAACAACAAAGCACGGTTCCTACCGCAGCGATCGAAAAAGTTGATTGGTCAGATTCTCGGACGTAATAGGGGTCATAGGCTTTCGGGAACCAATATGGAGACACCGCCAGTCCCGCCCCCCAAAGACAACCCTCGGCAGAGCAGTAAGCAACAGAAAGCGCCCCCTGAATGCTTATCTGAAGGGCACCCTTACTCAGGGGTGCTGCAGACTGAGCTTGAGCCGGAAATGGTAGCCTCATATCCTTTAGAGGCCAATAATTGGCCTATCTCAGACGAGCAATATCTAGCAGAATCGCGGTCTCTGTACGTTCCCCTGAGAGGGAAATGGGGTGTGACTATGATGTCGGACCCTGAAGAAAGGGCAAGATTCAGATCAGAAACAGAAGCCAAGCGCCGGCGAGAAGAGGAGGAAGCAAAAGACCGAGAACAGGAGCGTCAAGCCAAGATCCGGCAAGAAAAGGAGGCAATAATACAACAAAACCTGGAAGACCAGGCACGGCAGGTGGCCACTCTTCAACAAGATTTAACACGTGCAGCTGAGGAGCGTCAACGTCGAGAACATTTTGAAAGGGTGGAAGAAGAACATTCGCATCGGCTGTCAGAATTGAAGAAACGGGTTGAAAAAGAGAAGCGATTAGAAATGCACCGCCAGATGGAGAGATGGCGCAAAGAACAACTATGTCGGGAAGAACAAGCTCGTCGCGATTTGGAAGAGGCGAAAAGAAAGCAAACGAAGGAGATGTTGCAGCGGATAAGTCGGGCACAAGCGCAACTTGGACGGAGTGGACGTCATGGGTGGGTGGGGATTCAGACGAGCAAGTCACTGACATGGAAACGTCGTATTTTCAAACTCGACGGTGGCAAGATACACCTATATCGAGATGAGAAGGTGAGAAAAGGTTCAATATCGCCTTTACTTGAGATGGTGACGTGCGATAGGAGCGGAGCCCAGTGATAGAGGTTGATATTAAAACCGAAGTGCGGAGCATCAAAGAGTGGGACGAAGGATACGAGGAACTGAAGGCCATTCCGCACTCCTTTGTTGTGGAGCTCGCCCAACGAGGCGAGATCTGGATGATGTACACCGATACAGAGGACGAAAAGGTGATGTTTGACCATTTATTGAAACTAATCCTCATTCTCAATTATATGAGCAGTACATGATCCTTGCCTATGTGTACCAGATCGCAGGGTGGTCAACTGAAGTATATCTGTAATGTATTTTTCATATCTATTTTAGGCACTTATGTACCCGCCATCATTGTGGACTCCACCTCTTATATAAAGGCGAAGGAGATTCTCTTCTCCCTGCATCATGACTCTCAATACTGTGGAAACAATTCAACATACTGACTCGCGTCATGATTCTGATACGACCGCAACAACCTCGTCCGAAGAATTTGACTGGGATGAAGAGGACAACAAGAACGGAGAAGCAGAAAATATCAAAGCAAAAAGAGGGAGACGTCTATGGCTGGCATTCTTGAAGCTAGCACGGCCAATACGTGTTCTTCTCGTAGGATCAATCGGAGCTGTTATCCTCATCTCCCCTTTTATTATCATCAACCTCCGTTTCCGGGATTCCCCCGTGAAATTGCAAGTGCAGGTCTGGTCCCTTTGGCTTGCCATCGTATGGGCGGTTAGCTGTGTCATATACCTGGTGGTCGATGCCATTCCTCGAATCGTGATTGCGACTATGAACTTGATTGGAGGTCAGGTTGAGAGTTTGAAAACACAGCTGGAGGTGATGTAGACTGCTTTTCCCCCCCGGAAATCTGTCAATAAATACTCGTTCCCTTCCAGTTAACAATGGCAGTCTCTGGTTGGCTGAAGCTTGCATTAGATGTTTCGGGGATGTGGATAAGCTTATCTGTCATCACGGCCGCATATAAGCCTCCCGGCTACTACTGGGATGCGATAAACCACGTTGTGCAGGTCACTATCAACTCTAGTTTTGAAAGCCTCTTGGCTGATAACACTTAGATCTTTTTCGCAGCCAGTATCCTGCTACTGATTGAGAAACTACTCCTCCATTTGGTGGCGATCAATTTTCATCAGAGGGCTCTGGCGGAGCGCCTCGCCGAAAACAGACTGGCTTTGAAGGTCCTTGATCGATTATCCAATGCACAGCTAATACCCACAAGGAAAGGGATTCATGGAAAGAAGGGCCATAAATCCCATGGGTCTGCAGGTGTCACGATGGAGGTAGACAACGGTCATGAATATGTTCAAGAGACTATGGATTCGATGTTGAATGAGAAGAGCGACCATTCCGTCTCTGCCCGCAACTCTAAGCAATCTCGGGGAAGAATGGCAGTGGCGAGTATCATCGTTGATCAAGTACAGGCTCCCGTTGACTGTTTCAATGCTATATTTGACGAGTTTTGCAGGTTGGTGGAGCAATTGGTCAGGTTGCTTTAAAAAATTCCAAGTTTTACAAAGGAGGAGAAATAGGCGGGCTCCATTCAGCGAGGAAATTGGCAAAAAAGCTATTCAGCGTACTGAGCGACGTAAACCCATCTAGATCTCATCTTCTCGTTGAAGGTTGGTGGTTTGTTCCCATATTATGATATGTATCGTTTGATCTTCATCGTTCCCGACCTTGGCAGATTTCTGTCCCTACTTCCGCACGACTGCTGAGGCGGTGAGCAGTCCTGAAATCTACCCCTACCCTATCTGATAATCTTCAAGCATGAAGCATTTGCCCTGTTTGACAAGGATAAGAATGGTGACATCTCCAAGAAGGAAATGCGGGAAGCAGTCCAAAGGATTTACAGGGAACGGAAAGCGTTGATTGCTGGTTTGAAAGTGTGTTCTATATGCTCATGGGCCCATGATAACTAACGACAACAGGATGTAGGGTCCATAGTTGCTAAACTTGATGCCGTCCTCCTTTCTGTTGCACTTGTCACCTTCATATTCATCTGCTTGTTGATCTTTAATTCCAACTCCCTCGCATCATTGGTCCCTCTCGCTACTGTGATTCTGGGCTTTTCATTCGTTTTCGGAAATTCTGCTGCCACTCTTTTTGAGTCAGTAAGTAGTTTCACCTCTTGTTTCGGACATGATTCAACAAAGATTACAGCTGATTTTCATTTTTTCGACGCATGTCTTTGATGTTGGTGACTTGGTGATGATAGATAATGATGTACGTGTTTTTCTTGATATAACCACGTCCTTGGCTGACTTGGCAATAGCCACTCTTTGTTCGCGAATTTGGCTTATTTTCCACCACATTTCGCAGAGTGGATGGACTGGAAGTCATCGCGCCCAACTCTTTATTGGCGAAACAGAAATTGGTACACAATCTGAGACGCAGCAAATCAATGTGAGTGGTATCCTGTACATGTTCGTTTGTAAATTTACGGCACATCGTACTAGGTGGGAATCAACAACACTGACGGTGTCATACAATACTCCAATGGAAGTCATCGAGCAGATGAAGCAGAGAATCAATAGCTATGTTTCAGCCAATAGCCGTGAATGGTCTGCGTGCTCCGTTAACATAGACAAGATGGAATACCAGAACGCCTTGTGTCTCATAGTGGCGATAGAGCGTATGTGCAACGACCCTTGTCTGCACCAGTTTTGTCTTTGACGTCGAACTTCGTGATACAGACAGACCGAATTGGCAAGACTGGGGTGGACGTTGGGAAAGGCGAACGGCCTTTATGAGGAACTTGAAGACTATTCTAGAAGACCTGGACATTCGCTATACGATGCCCATTCAGCCTGTTCTCTTGCCCCGTTCACTGCTTGGTAAAGTTTCTGCCGTGGGTCAAGGTGATCAAGGAAACATTTACCGCAGCACTTCAAGTCCGCATCTCCGTGTGCCAAATACCGTTGGTGTGTAGAGTCTGTAGCATAATGGTCGTCGTGTATGCTATCTTGTTTCGTGTTTCGACTTCTTCATGACCTTCACCAAGACGATGTAGACAGATTAGTTGACCTGGTGTTTGTGGACATGGTGTATCCTAACGCCGGATGGGCCGATGTGTGAGCTTTGTGTCCGAACCATCAGAATGAACGACTGGAACTCGTATAGTCATGAGTAGGAGGCTGGCGTGAGCGGAAGCCAAAAGGCAAAACAACAAAATCAGTACTTATTGGCTAGTAACTAGTAACTGCTCGGTGGCTGGAATATGTACAAGTGACTTTCTTCCCAGGCAAGGGAGTGATGGGGCTCAGCCGACTGCATGCCCCTACTAGCACACACACTTGCTGTACTGGAGAAAACTTGTATGTAATGACTGATAGTGACTACTGCTGAGTTCACAACTAGCAGGAATAACTAGAGCAGTACTAGACATGAATGGAATCGGACGACTAGTACTAGTAGAAGAATTGAAATGATACACGGCGGCATATCGATGGCAGCGAGTGGCAGCTGAGCGATATCGGTGAGTGCAGTGATAGCGCGCCAGCACCGCTGATGTCCATTGAAAGACTTGAACTGGCATTGAGAATGGTTGCGCAGCAGGATAAACAAGCGATGGCCAGACAATCCGAGTGCAACAGTGCCAATGATATCGCACCGGCACCACTGATGTCCGCTGTCGAAGGACTTGAACTGGCATTGAGAATGGTTGTGCAGAAAGGTAAAGGACTCATGGGAACGATAGCGGAAGGGGCAATGTAAAGAGCTTTATGGAGGTTTGAGCATATTACTTAAGTCAGAAGACATGGGCTCTGAAGTTACAGTGAGGGCATCGAGATTCGTGTCTTGGGGGTTGAGTACTTTGAGTACTAGTTGAGTCCTAGTTAACCAGCTTGAAAGTTCTTTTAAGCCAGCTCAAAAGAACCATTTGACAAATGGTTCTTTTGAACCAGTGCATTAGTAATTATCACACTGAGCTTTTTCGAGCGGCACTTTCCTGAAGAAAGATGGTGATTGCCGAGCTCAGGGCCACCTCGGGCCGTCGCTGGTTCTTCTCGATCATTCCCACACACCACTGGGTTCAATTAAATCCGGCGGAATACTGAAAAAGTCCTTGTTAGAGTGTCGTTTGCAAAACGCAGCCATGAATTTATGTTTGTATTTGTTGTATTGTAACATTCAAATCCGGAAGTAACGGCCAGCCGAGCGTGTGAAGTATACATACCGACGGTGAAACTCCGGGATTGTACACGAAATGTATTTTTAGCATTTATGTTTAGATACTCATTACTTATCGGTAACAAATTTCCGTGAGAACGTTACGCGCACTTTAAATATAACCCAATCCTTGTCGATTCCATTCCTCCCTTGAATGGCATCTTGCCATGATCCTGAAGGTTGGGGCCCCGTCTCTCCAAGCCGTGCCTTCGATGTTACGCCTTGTTTTGAAGAGGGTGTTGTACTCTCACCTCTTTTGGCAGGGTTTATATGTCTAGCGCTTTTGAATACCATCGTTCTTTACAATAAAGAGCCAACAAAACTATCAAAGAAAAGTTGGATATTGTTATGGGCAAAAATAGTGCGTTCGATCCTTTACTTAGTAGTAAGGATCTTCGACTGACACGTTTCTTCAGTCATTGTTAGTGATCGCCTTCGCCGTAAGTTTTGCTGGCGCTGTATTCGCATTCCGAGGACTCGAGACAGTGACGGGTTTTCTACCTCACTTCCTTGAGCCGGCAAGCATTTTTGCTGGGATGTTGTTCACCTACTTCCATCACACACGATTCCGTGCCTCTGCAACTTTATCACTGCTATTTTGGCCCATCTACATATTGGCCTTGATGCCTTGGGTGAGGACCACGTATATAATCAATGCAAATCGGTATACAGTCATGATGCTGTTCAAATGCATCGTTGTGCTGTTGGGCATTGCTTTCTTCATCTTGGAGAACTTCACCAACTACGACGTCAATGCTAGTGATTTGAACAAGGAAGGAGAAAATCCTATTTTGCGAGCCAACATCTTCAGCCTATGGGTAACTTATGTGGCATCTTTCTTTTTGTCGAATTGCACTTACCACGCCCTAGTCTTTCTCTTGGTTATCACCATTGTTGCGAAAAGGGGCGACCACAGTCATAGGCGAAGATGATCTCCCTCCCTTACGGCCAAGCCATAAGTCAGGATACCTAGGTCACTACCTAGAGGAGGCGCTGAAGAAACAGTCAGTAAACTCTAACCATTTCATTGTGCGGGTTTTGACTGTTCATCAGCAAATTATGGAAAGCGCTTTTCGTCGCGTATGGCAAACCATATGCTGTAGCATTGATCTTGAAATTTACCCAAGATTCTCTGGCGTTCTTGCAGCCACAACTGCTTCGTTGGCTGCTCGCTTATATATCTCGATACCAAGAAGCCCGTCTTACATCTTACAGTGGGGTAGATCGTCCGACTTCACTGGAAGGGTTTGTTATTGCGTTTGTGATGTTCTCCTTTTCGGTGGTTCAATCGATTACACTTAATCAAGTGAGTTGGCTTAGTCTATGCAGCTGAATAATTCTGAGGTGTGTATCAACGACAGTACTTCAAACTTGTATTCGAAACAGGGTATATCTTACTCCTATTCCGTCGTGAACTTATTAAATTGTGTTCCAGGATGCGGGTTCGTGCTGGCCTGGTGGTTGCGATATACAACAAAGCCCTTATTATATCAAATGATGAACGCGGTAAACGGGCGACTGGGGATATCGTGAATCTTATGTCAGTTGATGCTAATCGGCTTCAAGAATTTTGCACATATGGTTTGATTCTCTTGTCGGCCCCATTCCAAGTGATCGATATTACTCTCATATAAACCCTTTCTAACCCTCAAACAGATTACCATCGCATTTATATCCCTCTACAATCTTCTTGGATGGGCTGCTTTCGTGGGTGTGGCTGTTATGATTATCTCCGTTCCACTTAATACCTGTAATGTTTTGTTGTATTGATGGGTTTTAGAACTAACGCAGCATTTTCCAGACATTGCGAGTCTCATGAACAAAATGCAAGAAGAGCAAATGAAGAATAGAGACAGACGGACACGTCTCATGAGTGAATTGCTGAACAATATCAAAAGGTTTAGATTCCTTTGCCAATGTCGTCGAACTCAAGTTTTACTCTCATTGATAGCATTAAGTTATATGCTTGGGAGAACACTTTTATGAGACGAGTATTAGACACCCGCAATAATCGGGAGCTGAAGATGCTGAAGCAACTCGGGGTTTTGTCGGTAAGTTCACAGCGGTAGCACACTGGCAGCTTCACTCACCCGTAGCAGTCCTGTATCATGACCTTATGGACGGGCATTCCGCTACTTGTTGCCTTCGTCTCGTTCGCCACTGTAGCCATCACGTCAACGCACCCTCTGACAGCCGATCGTATTTTCCCTGCAATTTCTTTGTTCATGCTTCTCCAGTTTCCCCTTGGTATGGTATGTCCCATTGGCCATTCCTCTTTGGCATTATTTAACCTCCCTTAGCTCGGCCAAGTAACTTCAGCTGCTGTAGAGACATTAGTATCTGTCCGACGCTTAGCCGATTTCTTGAATGCACAAGAATTGCAGCATGATGCACGAAAGCTTATAATGAGGTCAGATCTGAAGTTCGGAGTTGAGGTTCGTCGTCTTTACTCGTATATTACGTTGTATCGCTCATAATGGGCAGGTGCTTAATGTCAACAATGCTGATTTTGCTTGGTCATCGACTGCCATTAATCCTACACTAGAAGGAATAACCCTATCAGTGAGAATGGGTGAAGTGGTTGGTATCTTTGGTCGTGTGGGTGCCGGAAAGGTTAGTCATCAATTACAATTTGACGGTATAGACTGAGCAAGCACATAGAGCAGCTTGTTATCAGCCATCATAGGAGACCTGGTTCGAACCGAAGGACAAATCGAACTTTATGGGTCTGTTGCATACGTCCCCCAAAGTCCATGGTTGGCCTTCGCATACTTTCAATGCTTATATATTTCTCAACATGATCCAGGATTATGACCGCTTCTGTCCGCGAAAATATTTTATTCTCGCACGAATACGATGAAGCCTTCTACAATGCGGTCATAGAGGGTATGCTGCCCGTATGCACTTGGAAGTTATCTGACAAGAAAAACTAGCCTGTGCATTAACTCAGGACTTGGCACTTTTACCCCAAGGTGATCACACGGAGGTAGGGGAGAAAGGTGAATGTCATTCCAAGTTCTGACCGAAGTGTGTTATTTACCATTATTACAAAGGGATTACTGTGAGTTATAAGCTAAGCGGTGGCCAAGACAACGTAGCTCACATCTGATAGTTGAGCGGGGGTCAACGGGCTCGTGTTGCATTGGCTAGAGCAGTCTATTCGAGGAGTGATTTGTAAGTGTGCTTCAATTGTTGCGCGTCTCTTTGTTGACATCGGTCCTTGAGAATCCTTTTGGATGACTGTCTCTCTGCAGTTGATAGTCATGTAGCTCGTCACGTTTTTGGTGAGATCATTGCTACTGAGATGAGTGAAGATGCTGAATTCTTTGACTCAAGATAATGTGATCGGACCCAAGGGCCTCCTCGCTTCTAAGGCGCGTATACTTGTAACCAATACCGTTTCATTCGCAAAACAATTTGATCGATTGGTTTACTTCCGCCGGGGGATAGTGCTTGAGTCTGGTACTTATGATGCACTTTGCAGCGAGACCTCCAGTGAAATGTACAAGCTTCTGTGAGTGGAGATCACAGTGGTGATATAATATTCTAACGTTTAATAATGCAGTCAAGGTCATGGAAGCAGCAATTCAGGGACGAGTACACCCTTTCTGCTCGACGGAACAACTACTCCCGTGACCATATCAGAGAAAATTAGCCAAGAAATCGACTACGGAAAAGCGAAACTTGCCAACGCCGAGCCTGTACATTCAAGAGCTGATGGATTAAGCAAAGAACATGTGGAGCAAGGCCAGGTGAAAGGAAAAGTTTACAAGCAATACATCAATGCTGCTTCCAGAGTTGGATTTTTCATTTTTCTCCTGACGACCATGGCAACGCAAGTAGCTGCACTGTTCGCTAGTCTTACGTTACGCTACTGGGGAGAACATAATCGGGAGGCAGGAGATAATTCCGGGATGCTTCGTTATCTCATAGCATATGGATCATTTTCGCTCCTTTCAACCATTCTAGGGGGCGTGTCGGCTGTCATAATGTGGGTTTTCTGTGGTTTGAGGAGTGCCAAACTCCTCCACGATTCGGTACGTCATAGCAAAGTTCCACGGACGGTCTCCTGACGATTGCCCTAGATGCTGAGTGCCCTTTTGTGTGCTCCTCTGACCTTCTTTGAATTGACTCCTACTGGACGGTGAGTGGCCAAAAACCACAGTTTGAAAGCGCTTCAACGATCTGCAGTATTTTGAATCTTTTCTCCCGAGACATTTACATCATCGATCAAATTTTGCCCCGTATTATTCAACAGCTATGCCGCAACCTGGCAGTTTGCATGTCAATCATGGTTGTGATTAGTTGGAGTTTCCCTTTATTCATCTTGTTCGTTATCCCGCTTGGATGGTTTTATTGGAGTGTGATGAGGTATAACAAATTCACATTTTTAAGGACACTTCTTAACTGGATGAGCAGGTATTATCTCGCTACCTCCCGGGAACTGAAGCGATTAGATGCTGTATCACGCTCTCCTATATTTGCTTGGTTTTCCGAGTCACTAGCAGGGGTTTCGAGCATCAGGGCCTTCAACCAGCAGTCGGTATTCATGACGAACAATCAAATTCGCCTGGATCGCAACCAGATATGCTACCTTCCAAGTATATATGTTAATCGTTGGCTTGCAGTTAGACTGGAATTTGTTGGGGCCACGATGCTATTTGTCGTCGCAACCTTGGCCATCGTCGCCCTCAGGACAACCGGGGTAGATGCGGGGCTTGTTGGCCTAGTGATATCTTATGCATTGAACACGACGGCTTCTCTGGTGAGCCTCATTTCCTAGATGCTTTCGCGTTCTGATTCCTGCTGTAGAACTGGGTGGTTCGTATAGCAAGCGAAGTAGAGCAAAACGTAGTTAGCGTGGAAAGAATCTTGCATCAAACTGAAGTTATCCCTGAGGCACCTCATGAAATTATGGAGAACAAGCCTGATGAAGATTGGCCATCTCAAGGGGAGATAGAGTTTCAGTTGGTTCTCCGATCTGCTTCGTTGATCCATACACTGATTGATTTCCAGAAATTATTCTGCAAGATATCGGCCAGAGTTAGGGCTTGTTCTGAGAGACTTGTCCATCAAAATAGTGCGTTGAATTGCCAGCAGCCTGCTGAATGTAACGTCTGTGTTGTATACAGAGACCGAGTGAGAAGATCGGGATATGTGGTAGAACAGGGGCAGGAAAGTCTTCGGTGAGCGAATTGCGTCACGTACTTACCTTGCCTGAACGGAATGTTTCAGATGTTGCTGGCATTATTTCGGATTATTGAACCTGCAACTGGAACGATTATCATCGACGGAGTCGACATAACGAAGATCGGCTTGCATGATCGTAAGGCAAACGGACTACATTAATTTCACCACTCATGTTGGACAGTGCGGTCTGCCATCTCAATCGTGCCTCAAACACAGGATTTATTTGAAGGAACATTGAGGGAGAATATCGACCCTGTTGGTGAGCATACCGACATGGACATCTGGACGGCCCTTGGCCAGGTATTCCTTTACAATCACTTAGTGGTCAAGTCACTCAATAACCGTACGAATTTAGGTGCATTTGAAAGAGTTTGTTGAAAATTTGCCTGGAGCATTAGATGCTGCGATTCAAGAAGGTGGGGCACCACTATCTGCAGGTCAGAAACAGTTACTCTGTTTTTCTCGTGCTTTGCTTCGTAAAGTACGTTTATTCCAAATCATTCTTCGCCACGATGACATCTGCGTTAAATCAGTCAAAACTACTCGTCCTTGATGAAGGTATGGTGGGCAACTCTTTCCTTATACGCGCGCTCTTACCTTTTCCAGCGACATCTGCAGTTGATCTTGACACCGATCGAACAGTTCAAGACATAATTCGAGGTCCTGCTTTTTTGAATGTGACAATATTGACGATAGCGTGAGTAAAGGCAGCAAACCTATTTGATTTCGGCACTGAAAAGACACAGTCACCGGTTGAACACTATTATGGAATCCAGTCGTGTCTTGGTGATGGATGCGGGAAAGGTTGTTTATTTCACGATCTAAGTATCCTGCAGAACGTGCTGACGATGAATGACACTTAGATTATTGAGTTTGACTCACCGAACCATCTCCTATCTGATACCACAACAGTGTTTTACTCACTGGCTAAAGAAGCTGATTTAGTGTAGTAAACGTCGTTCTATAAAAATCATGAGTGTAGAGTTATTATCTTGTCACGCCCTGTCACTAGGTTCTTTTGAACATCCATCATGGCTGGTCTCGTCTCTCCAAAACCGGTGTCATATCTCCAACAACATGCGCAATATAATCCATATTCCAGGACCATGCCAGCCTTTTCTGAAACCCCACCACTGACGGCTGCAGCTGCTCTGGCCCACCCAATTCCTCACCAAACTCCCTTACCCTACGTGCCTAACTCTGCACCACCAGCTACACTATTGGTGCACGAGGAGAGTAAAATACACAGTCTTGTCATCGATTTACTGGACCCTAATGCGAGAGAGGGTGCATTATTAGAACTTAGTAAAAAGCGAGAGCAATACGAAGATCTGGCTCTCGTGTTGTGGCATTCCTTTGGTAAAGTCCCTACACACGCTTTGGAATCAATCATTAACTCACGGAATACGTTCAATTAGGGGTAATGCCCGCGCTCTTGCAAGAGATTGTCTCCGTATATCCCCTCCTGTCCCCTCCCAATCTCACCGCGCACATCTCAAATCGTGTTTGCAATGCCTTGGCCCTTTTGCAATGCGTAGCATCCCACACTGAGACCAGGCAACTATTTTTGAATGGTGCGATAGTTTTTTTTCATCGTCGGTACCTACTGAAATCATACCAGCGCACATTCCATTATTTCTTTATCCATTCCTTAATACGACCTCTAAAACCCGGCCGTTTGAATATCTTAGACTCACATCTCTGGGCGTCATAGGTGCTTTAGTAAAGGTAGTTTTGTCCTTGAATTTGACAATTATTGTTACTCACCTATGGTTAGCAAAACGATAATAATACAGTTATTCATTTTCTTCTTTCAACGGAAATTATTCCACTCTGTCTTCGTATTATGGAGACTGGTTCAGAATTGTCAAAAACTGTTGCCATCTTCATTGTCCAGAAAATCCTACTCGACGAAACGGGCCTGACTTATATTTGTCATACCTATGAACGGTTCTATGCGGTTGGAACAGTTCTCAGTAATATGGTGAACCAACTCGTGGAGACGCAAGCTGTCAGATTGCTCAAGCACGTGGTGCGCTGTTATCTACGACTCAGCGACAACTTGAGGTTCGTTCGTTGTTGCGTCTGTATAGCACCTATCACTCACTCATCCAAGGGCAAGGGAAGCACTCAGGGCTTGCTTGCCGGAGCCACTTCGTGATCAGACCTTCAGTAACTTATTAAAGGTCTGTTCGCCTTTTATTATGTTAATACATTCATCCTGGATATCGTCTCAGGGAGATATGGTTACAAAACGCTGTCTTACGACGCTTCTCAATAACTTGAATGAGCCCTGAGCATGCACATTCCGATGAATATAGAGCCCGGTTGGATGAACTGCCCGACACAGATCTACGTGCATACACGCAGCAGCGCTGGCTTCTGCCAATTGCCTGCCGGATCTAATTAGGAATGTGAAGCACGTTGCTTGTACTGCAGTACATGTACGCAAGTGTCCATACGTTCATAAACTGATATAGGACGATGGTTTAGTTATTGAGTGTACTCCATAGTTACAAATTGCGCTTTAGATCATGGTAGATTGGTAGTTGTAATTCAGAGTATACAAGTATAGGCACTAGTAATATTTAAATAAATACTCAAGTAATATCAAGTCCCTATGTTCGCTCGAATTTAGGATGTCAATGGCCGGTTTAATAGCGTTCGGCAAGCTAGATCAGTGGAGACAGCGGAATGGGGGAAAGGTCAGGCTACGCTTTGCCGACCACTTACTTCCACTCTGCTTTGTATCTTTATGGCGCTGTATGACTTCTGCTAGGCTCTCGCAACTCTTTGCCCACCCTTTGTTATGGCAGGGATGTTCAGTATCGCTCAGCTTCTTGGCGCGCTGGGCTAAGACACTGACATCAGCCTTTGTCAACTTGATCTCTGGGACTGAATCTGCAGTGACTGTGTTCTCCAAAGTTATTGCTTACCGACGCCTCACCGGTCACAACCAGGATACTGCTTGGAGTCTATCCATGGCTACATGGTCATTGTCACGGACGCGCAGTGCTTCGAAGAGACGATAATCAATTCCCATCCATCGCCATGAGGAGACACTTCTCCGGCATATACATAAATGGGTACCAGTCAAACTCGAGCGCGAGACCTCACTTCAAGACGTTCCTCCTGCTGCAAGCCCACTTCTCTCGGATTCAATTGCCACCCGACTTGGCTGCAAATCAGGTCCTTGTTCTACCAGTCAAACTCGAGCGCAGCGGGTCGTCACTGTAGTCGAAATTAAATAAATTGAATGTACATGTCTGTGTGGTGGCTTTTGTGTTGCCGAGCGCGGCATCCGAGATAGCTCCTCAGGGTCGATCGGCTCCCCTAAATTAATTTTGTGGTTTGTTTTGCACCACCCCCATGTCGTTCGGTGACCGACATTCCAATACCCCATTCTATCACTGCTCCAAAGAGCACCTAATTGACGGGATACCTGACCGTTTCGTCGCTCTCGCTTCACCTGTCGTTGCTTATTGGTCACTTTCCTTATTCTTTCACTACCTGGATTTATCAGGTTGGAAATGGTTGGAAAAGTACAGGATTCATGAGTCGGCAGAGGCGAAATCCAAGAATCTCGTTTCACGGTCGCATGTCGTACGGGCGGTTTTTGTTCAACAAGTCATCCAAACGTTGATCGGCCTCTTGTGGATGTCAGAGGAAAGAACAGTCTCAAACCATGCAAAACGAATGTGGGAAATAGAAACGCTTTTTCAATACTCATGTCTCGGGAAGTTTGGTCGAGCGGCGCTGCCTCAATTGGCCTATATGATTTACTGGTGGATAATTCCCATTGGACAACTTCTTTTCGCTATGTAAGTCAACGTATACTACCGTACTCGCCTCACAATATTGATCATTCACTTCAGGTTCGCTATAGACACTTGGCAATATTTCCTCCACCGACTTATGCATACCAATAAATTTTTATATCGGCACTTTCACTCGTGGCATCATCGTTTATACATACCATATGCCTTTGGGTCCTTATATAACCATCCTTTCGAAGGATTCTTGTTGGACACCTTAGGCGCCGTGTTTGCCGAGAGGTTAGCTGACATGACGACCCGACAGGCGATGGTCCTTTTCACGCTCTCAACTGTCAAGACTGTGGATGATCATTGTGGCTATAATTTACCCTTTGATCCTCTACAGTTGTTGACAAGGAATAATGCTGATTACCATGATATTCATCATCAGGTACGAATATCTCCAATTAAAAAAGAATTGTATTCAATATAACTCAGGCCATTGGGATAAAGTCAAATTTTGCGCAACCGTTTTTCGTGCATTGGGATGCCCTTCTAGGTACCCGTTTGACGCGGCAGGATATCCAGCATCGTCAACGACGGGAGGAAGCGAAGATGAAATGATCAGTTCTTAAAAGGTGGTCAGAGGTCCATTTGCAAGTTCTTCCTCGTATTCAACTTCTATTCTTGGTGCTTCTAAATCCCATTATCATGATGTTTTGCGTAGCAATAATAGTGAAATACATACTTCTCGCCTTTTTTCCTGCGTCTGTGTCGGAATTTGCTTTTCGCTTTCTCGGTATGTCGAAAACGTCTTCCAAGTCGCTCAGATCGTCGGACTCCTCATCTTCACTCAGGTCGCTGACAAATTCCCGCTCTTGCTCGTTTTCTTCCTCAAGTTCATCATCTGTCTCCAATTCCGTATCCTTTTCGAGTTCGGAAGTTGCGAACCTTCCCTTGTCAAGAATGGTTTGCCAAACGTGTTCATTGACGTTTAAGGGTGCATCGCCATAAGCTTTCGACTTGAGCCGCTCAAGGAGTTCTTTCTCAATCGATCTCTCGAGATGTGCAGCAGCCAGCGCTTTGCGCTCTCGGGTCGATTCTCGACGGTCTTGCTTTTTCTTCACACCGAGGAGTTTTGGCCTTTATCATGACTTAATGTATAGTGCGCAGACAGAGGTCAAACTTCATGCTCACTCATGCCGCAGTTTGAGTCGCCTCATTTTAATTAGATATTGAGTTATCTTTGTGACACGTTGCTTGCATTTGTGAATCATGAAGGTTGGCCAATGCAGAAGTTCGTGATCAATCTGGAGACATGAATTTTGAGAGAAGGTTCTATTTCATGTCCAAATTAGAAGTACCTGTTCCAACGCCTTCCCGTAATTGTTGGATAACTTGATTTTCTCCCACATATGAGCCGGTGAATGTGCGCGCTCGATGGTTTTGACATATAGGTATAGGACACCTATAAATTCGCTGACTCAAGGATGAAACTCTCATAAAAGTGAAGTAACCTTCTTTCTCCCTCACAGTGGCATATCTTGAGTTTGCCAAAGGACATGATTGACGATTGCAAAAACCAGTGACATTATATTCATTGCGGCAAAAATTTTGTGTCGTGGTTCTGGTCGTAGATTGTTTTCAAACTGAGGATTAAATGACAGCGAAAGGTGCATACTTGACTTTATAAGAACAGAATTGATGTCCAATAGCGGACCAAATGACATCGTCGCTCTGCATGTCGTTTCAGAGCTGGTCAGTCCAGTCATTTGTGTTTGTTTGGTTACTCAATCCTTTACACTTATGCTTCGGGTCATGGTCAAACCGCGGCCGTTATGTCCCTTGAACAAACGAACTTTCTGCCTTTCTCATCGTCGGCTAGATTTCCATTTCGACACTCACCATTTCGTTCAGCGCTTGGAACGCGAAGGCTTAAATCGTGCACAAGCGGAAGGAATTATGTCCGCAATGGCGGAAGTTATTGATGAAAGCATTAGAAACATGACGAGCAACATGGTAACCAAAGCCGAGCAAGAGAAAGTGAGCTGTTGTCAGGTTTTGACTCGAGATTCCGTGTCGATTGGCATGCCATCCGCAGCTTCAATATACCCAACAAGTGGATTTCGCGCAAATCAAATCTGAGCTGCAGCTCATGGAAAAGAATGATTTAGCTATGTTGAAGGCTGAAAATGACCGATTGATGGTTGACATTGAGAAGCTCAAACAGCGTCTCAGAGAGGAAATTACTCGTACACAAGCCGGTGTAAGATTGGATCTAAATCTAGAGAAGGGTAGAATGCGAGAGGAGAGCAGTCGACAAGAACTCAAAATCAAGGAGGTGGACACAAAGATAGAGCAAGAAATCGCGGGCTTAAGAACAGCGATACAAACGTCTAAGGTAGGCGCCAGGGCCCAGGTGTTTGTTTGACCGTCTGCTGATGTAGCCTAGGCGACAACTCTGCAATACCTTGTGGGATTCGGTACGCGTTACCATCTATTGATAATTCATAATTGGCTTTTAAATGTCTTGAAATGCAGTGACTGGTTGTTCTGCACTTTTGATGGCGTATTTACGATTTCGTGTTTGAGTGCAACTGTACTTCTTCAAGTGATATGATCAAACGAGCTGAATAACATCCTATCACTCTTCACTGACTCCATGTAAGGGCATCACTATCAGTGTGCTGTGGCGACCATTAGTATTATCCAGGATTTATCTGACTACAGGATGTCCTTCTCAGTGAAATCGGTGGCAACTGGCATCGAGGAATACATCTCCCCAAGTTCAAACTGAGTCACCGGCGAAACCACTGTGGTGTAACAATGAGAAGTTGAGTAGGCACCACGTAGGGCTGCCACCTGTGCTGTGTTGTTGAGCATGCAATCCCGTGTACGTAGAGAGAGGAGTAATGGAGGCAATTGTTTATTGAGGCAGTGCGTGTACTGAGCATGCATCATGTGACTGTGCACTATTTAGGGCTTTTTCATAGGAAAGGACATGGGTATGACTGCAGGTATAAATCCAAACACTATACCTGCAACCTGTGACACCATACCTGCCATCACAGGTACACAGGTTTTCACAGGTATAACCTGTGGTGTTTGGCTAAACACCATGGTGTCAACACCACAGGTATGGGTATACAGGTATAGACAGGTATGGCCCTATAGATATGCAGGTCTAGTGATGAACATGGGTTTGGTAACACCAGGTCAGCCTCACCTAGTGATCCTGTGTATATGTCTAGAAACTGCAGTAGTGATGAACATATTTCACTTCTCATATCACTGCAGATGGTTTAACATTCAGCTCCTAAACCAGTCACTGGTCACCCTCAGCCCCTAGACCAGCCTCTAGACCAGCCATATGATTGCTCAAATAGGCACAGATACTGATGTCATACTGACCAGCCCCTAAAACAGCCATATGATTGCTCAAATGAGCACAGATACTGATGTCATACTGAAGTGACTGGTCTAGGAGCTGACAGCAACTGGTCTAGGGGATGTCAATTATACCTGTACCAACCTGTATACCTGCGAGAAAGGGTATGGTGTTGCCACAGGTGTGGAAAATAGACACCAGAGTTGAGGAGGAGCTAAGAACTGAGAAGCGAGGGCGAGGGAACAAGGTATCTTAATCGATATTCGAACTGGGGTACTAGACCACAGTACAGGTGCTTATATACTACTAAGGGTGCAGGGTAAGAGACAAGTCCGAGTAAGGAAGCGCGGAACATGTGCTAGGATAATGGATAGGAGACAATAGATATGAAGCACGAGGACTGGAACGTGTAACCGACAATACAAATTGTAAGCGAGGACGTATGGGAGATTAAGTGCGTGAGGCATGATGTACAAAGTATAAACAAGGGGAATGTGTAGCGGGGCGGGTTGCGGGATTCCGCGGACGGAGAGCCGGAATGTGCGGGAGGATAAGAGAGGTCCGGGAGTGGCTGTAAGGGTACGGGTTGATGCACAGGGCAACGGAACTAGGGTGTGCAGTACGGGGCTTGACAGTATTCCCTCCTTAAGGCCGAGCCTTCGAGGCCTAACTGGAAGTGGGCGTGGGAGTTGATAAGTTCATTTGATCACGGGTTCATCTGGTGGTACTATATAGTTGTGGACTTTGGAAAATTTTTCTTTGTTCTTGATCCACCACTACTATGTCCAACTTTAACAATGAAGAAGTGCGTATCTTGGCCATGCTGGCAGAGGTTCGAGAGCAGAAGCGTTTGGTGGAAGAGGTGCAGCGGCTACAAGAGGAGCGGAAGAAAAAGGAACGGGAGGAGGCTGAAGCAAAAAAGCTAGCAGAAGAGGAAAGGGCGCGGGCTGATGCTGAGGAGAGAAAGCGTCTGGAGGCACGCGCTGTTACAGCCGATGTATACACAGAGTAATACAAGGCTCAACAAAGGAGTTCAAGTTTTGAGAGCGACGAGCGTCAAGAGGTTTCTGAGGTTCT
>KN818474.1:2984-20275 GCA_000827485.1 Amanita muscaria Koide BX008
TATATGCGTCCACGGTTATCAAATATACCGGCGATGAACACAGTAGCGCCGAAACTCAGCTTGATATAATTCGGGGATTGAAGCCGCCTTCGAGCATATCGCCATTTGCAGAATTGGATGAATTGTACAAGGAAATACTGAGACGGCAACGTGACCCGGATTTCTTGAAGGATTTCCTCTCCTTGTTGATTGGGCGCAATGGGATGGAGGACCTCGACGATCTCTACGACGATGACGCTATGCTTATGAATGTTTCTGAGAAGGAGCTGCACAGGAAATTGCGCGGAATGCATTCTCTACTCATTGAAGTTCGAGCCTTATATCAATGTTCATCATCGATCGTTTCTCGATTTTTTGCAAGACTCGTCTCGCTCTCGGCAATACTATATCAGTAAACGAGCAGGAACAAGGCAATACTTGGACCTTATTGCAAGCTCGCTTGTTCGATATGCATCAACTGTAATCGAACGATATAATGAGTGCGTATCCTCTGTCGAAATGTATTTGCAACTCATAATGCTTCCGTCCAGTCACAAAACCCACTTTCGTCCCAGATTTCATAGACTTGCAAGGCGGTTTCCCGCAAATATTGTTCTACCGGTAGAGGAGTGGCAGCAAGCATTGCAACCCTTGCTAGATCTTCAGACCAAACTCCTCACCTTACCGAACTTCCGTTGTACCTGGGAGTTCCTCCCCTGTACCGAGTGCACTGGCTTCGATATTATGCGCCACCTTCTGTTACACCTCGCGTTCCTTCTCGGAGCCTCTGACCATGTTCTCAACTCTGCTTTAATGGCAGAGTCTCACGCAGATGGATCTGAAGAAATGCATAGCAGTGTAATGCCTTCGATCCTGACCAAGACGGATACGAACGCGCTCGAAAAGCACTTGAATGCCTGTCTTTCTTCACTACTCCCTCGACTTCGAAGGAGAAAGGTATGTGATACAGATGTCGAATAGTCGACGGCACTAAACAGGCATCCAGTTAGGTATATCGCTTGACACGGATACGATCCAGCTTGTGTGTTCTCTACTGTGTTTCGATCACGCTGAGATCGCGATGAAACTCCGGTCTATCTTGGATGCTCAAAACTTGATGGATGTTATCGATGAGGTAGGTCACTAGACCTCCACCAGAATTTGAGCATATACCGTTGAATTAGTTCATCAATAACAAGTACTTTTGCAGCGACTACAGCCCAGATATTTCATGCAAGGCAGTCCACCTGGCGTTGGAAATTTATGCAAGGGTTCCAGTTCTTCCACGGTCCCTCTTCTCGAGGGGAACTGTTGGTCCACACAATGTCGTATGGCCCACATCCCGTGCTGATTTCCCGAAAACGGAGGTGAGCACATTGTTGTTCTGTAGGTTGCGCGACTGCTTCATGTCCGAAGTTATTGTTCCAATCTGGGTTTATCTCCAAAATTCTAGACCCCAGTTACATTGTGCGGGTATCATGGGTTTATGAACAAGATAATGAACTTTTTTCCGTGGTTGACAAGGTGAATGAGAACATGGAGTCGTTAAGTCAATGGCGGAAAAGGTCAAACCCGAGTTCTGTTACTAGAATACGAGTTGTAAGTCTGACAAAATCCGACTTCATGTTACCTACTTACTTGAGTTTCCGCAGATGCTCGAAGTGGCAAAGGCCGTTCGATATTTTCACTCGATGGGTATTGTGCTTCATGATTATGTAGACTCGGTATGTATTTGACATCGTTGAGCGACATGTCCCGTTGACGGTGCCCAGGATGACATATATTTGGACTCGAAGTTCCATGCTAGATTTCGGTTTCTCGGTTTAACTGCACATTACGTCAATGTGACACCCCACTCTCACCTTGGCCCGTTTTACCTCTCTTATGAAGCCAATATTTTCTTGTTTGGTTGTCTGTTCTACGAGGTAAGATCGCATCGGATAGTATTCTCGCCTTCTCCATTGTGAAGAATCCTTTTAGATCTGTTTCAATCTTGAAATAGCCTATCGTGATAGACTTGACAACAACAGTAATGCTGTCGTCAAGCGTCCTTCGAGGCCAGAAATCCGCGATGATGAGTGGCAGCTCATTCAGCGATGTTGCGCCAAAGATCCAAAGAACCGACCAACTATGGATAAGGTTGTACGGGAAATGGAGGCTTGGCCCGGGATATAATCTAGCTTGAACCCTTAAATTCTCCCTTTGTTTCTGCACTTTGAATCCAAATCTCTGCTATTCGTCGTCTCCTGTTCTCATAACATGATCCCCGATTTTGTGTCAAGTGGAAGTTGCCTGCGTTTGCTTCTACTCTTTATATGCTGGTTTACTAGATCCCCACCGAGGGCCGATGTGCCAGTGCGTCGGCTAAGTTTCCTTTTACACCGTGTAGTATGATTATAGGGCCGGTTAACCAACTCCCCGGAATCCTGGATTACCAGAGTCACATCCTTTATTCCACCTCCAAGACGAGCAAATGCGGCCGATTCCTCTTCACAAGCCTTTCATGCCAACGGTTTGGCATGCATTGACAGTGATGAAGTGAAAGTGGAACATTTCATTCGGCGAAGGAATTGTCGACCTATTATGCATTTCCTTGGAAGAGAGCGGACACGGGGCAGCTTTGGCTAAGCAATATTCATTGCAACACATGGTATAGGGTCCGTTATACATTTGTACATTACATTACAACAGAATTTGACCGTTGGTTAGGGAGTGGATTTCCTGCTGAGGTATGTAAGTCTCCACTGTGAAGCAAGGAACGAAAAAACTTATTCGAGTGTAGGTGTGAAGACGAGGGACACACAGACCTTCACAGACCTTTCATATAACTTGTAGTTGACTGACATGTGACGTGTATGCACTGCTGTTGCATTGCACCGTCATAACATGCCTGAGATTCATCTCAATTCTGCCTTTTGGCGAGGTCCATGTAACACGAATAGCTAGAACGGAAGAGGAATGTAGCAATCCGACTGAATGACAAACAACGTACATTACTTCCCACTGCGGCATAACCCCTCACATTGAATACGCGACATACTCATTCCTCGCGGATTTTCTGACCATGGCAGACGCACAATTGTTCCTATGAGCATGGATAGAGGATTTGAGCATGTCCCTCTTCCTTCCGTTTTGCAAAGGATTGCATCATCATGTGCGGCGGCGATGCGTCTTGCCTTTCGATCTATCTCCATCCTGTGCACAGTCAAGGCCATCCAATTTCATCTACGGCGGAAGCGGTCCCACTGGTAGGAGATAATTGATGAGAAAGTTCGAGGGTTGGCGGACTTGGGGACGTTGGAAGGCGAGAAGGGTGTGGTGGCAGTGGCGATCAGAAACGATGCTATCGTCCGGCAAACGTCATTGAACGGTCCAAACTGGATTCCGATTGCTTTCGAAACGGTACCAACAACGGCAAAAAACGTATCCGGGACTTTGACTCCGACTATCGTTGCCAAAGTGTTCAAGGGGGTGGACAAAGCAGACCCCGCGGTGAGAAACGCAAAAAAGATTTGATAGAACGGGAAGCATCATGCGGCAGAGACCACAGAGGAAAGAAAAGCAGGACAACAATCGCAGTTGGTAACGACACCGGAGCGGAGGGATTGAAGTAGTTGAAGGAAACAGGGAAGAACAAGACGGAAGGCGATGGAGGAGGAGAAGGGCAGCAATACACCGAAATGAGTATGCGCCGGATAGGTCGAAGTCAACAGCTAGTAGAGGCAAGAGTAGGAGCGTGGGAAAACTTTGTCCAATTGAGTTGCAAGGCGGTTCAGTTGTTCTCCACTCTCATACAACTAATGTCCAGCGCTTCTAAAGGAAAATCCAAGGCCGATCCGACCGGCCCTAGTATTCGAGTCGAAGAAATGGTATATACCCCTCCTTCATCCAATTCCACGGTCCTAATCTCCACCAGCCACACGAATTATCCCGCGAAGAATTGAACGCCCATTTCGCCTCAACAGAAAGGAAAGGTTGCAAAATCTCTCCCCCGTGAGTTATTCACCTGAACATATTAACCTGCTATTCTTACTTGCCCTCCGTTGCAGATTCCGCCATCGCACAGCCGTACGGCTTCCGGAAAGGGTCGAGATAATGAAGGACTCCATGAAGCCGGGGGACTTGGTGGGTCTCCATCGCGTTCGACTTCAAGAACTTTGATCTGATATACAGATCAGAATATCTAGCAGCGATGGCTGGACATCCTCGTCAGGATTATGACAATTCTGGGACTTTCGAAGCTGACGATCGAGAGATATCTCGTCATCAATTGCCTGGTTTTGGGGTTCCTTCCTCACAAGAAATCACTCACGTTTTCCTCTCAAGATATCACTTCGCAATTCCAAGGCGCTCATCACGTAATCGGCAATAGCACAGACCATCGCTCGCTCGTGCGCCAAAGAACAGTGGCGGGTACCTTTTTCTTCTATAGGTCCGATCCCGGTCGCAACGACGGCAATCGTCCCTTCACGACTCTCGCGTGGCAATTTGCTCACTCAATCCCTGCTACGAAAAACGCGCTTATCCATTCTCTGAATGAATGTCCTGACATTCCCATGACAGACGTCGAAACGCAGTTTGAGGAGCATATCATTAAGCCCTTCTTGGCCTTGAAAATGTCCGGAATCCTGATCTTACTTCAGTTGAGTACGGATGATCCGTACGAAGCTGAACCCGTCGACATGTGGGGCATGGGCGGTATCCTCTATATATTCGCTATTAGCTAGTGCGTTTTTAAAGTTTTACTTTTAACATTTTTTAAATTGGCCTTTTCAACGCTCTCGAAACGTCTTGGGACGAACCGCAGCCCCGAATTTCGCAAGCATGCGTTAGATGAGGTTTTTGACGACCCTCCTCGGAACAGAATGAGTTGGGAAGCCTTGTGTAAGAGGGAGAGGAAGCCGATGGCTTAGATTGGTAATCTCGATTGAGCATAATGCTTAGATGGGGAATACTGGACTTGCACTATTCAAAATTAGATTACATTACTACGACAAAGATATAAAGGTATCACCTGAGGGAGGGGTAAGCAAGAAGATATAGTAATACTAAGTCTCCAACGATTAAAGACCATGGAAAAACGAGTTGAACACAAGCGGGAATCATTCCTCATCATCCAGGGCAAGCACCTCACCCGCAAACTCTTCCACAAGTTTCAACAGCTTGCTCCGCAGCTCATCTCTATCCCACTCCTTCCGGTGCCGGCACATGCAGCGGAGACACGTAGCTCGGAACTACTCCAACTGCTCGATTGTGGTGACACGGGATTGGGCAAGAACGGGTCAAACCCGCCGGTGTGCTTCCACAGAGTTGGATTGGCAACAGAAGTAGCCTCTTCCCTCCGCTCAACGAGGATGTCACTCGATGTCCCTGCATGCGGAGCACGAGAAAGAGGACTTGCTCGTCTCTAGACGCTCGCGAATGCGACATGCTGGTGCTGGTGTAGATGGTGTTGCTGCTGAAGCCGTGGTCCTGGCGACGGAACGGGAGAAGAACCAAGTTCATCAACGCCCTTGCCCATCAAAAGCACCAGGCGCCAGCTCGGGACGCTTCGATTCTGTTTCTTCGTCGTCTCTTTCTTCCGAGACATGCGAGTCGCCTCACTACGCTGCCTCTTCAACCTTCTTTCCAAATTGACAGGGCTCCAACCCGTTTTCCCTTGCATTGCGCCTCGTCATCATACCGTTCCCGTTCCCGTTTTTCAGCAGCAGCAGTTGCACCGCGTCTTCCTTCTCTTTTAGCTTCTCTCTGCTCTTCCGGTGCTCTTCTCGGCGTTTTCGCTCCCGCACAGAGATGCGTTGACCCTCCATCCGGAGGGCCAGGTCGAACTCGAGGATGCTAAACTCCGCGAAGGTATACATAGCCTGCGCTTTATGCAGCCGGTCAAGGTCTTTGTGAGCCCGTGCCTCTGCATTTTGAGGAGTGAGATAACGGCCACGATAAAGCTCGTCATGCATCCTCTCCAGGTTCATATCGTACAGCCTTGGCTGCTCCAGCAGCACGGTTTTCTGTTGCTGTAATTGGAGTAATTGCTGCTTTTGCTGTTGCAGACCTTCTTCCGTGGTCTCCCCAACAATTTGTCCTCCGTTGACCTGCAACCACAACGCTGATGATGTTGCCATCTGGGTTCGCATCAACAAGGGGTTGAGGATTCCAGTTTACACCCAACAACAGGATGACGACCGGGGGAGGAGCGTAGAAAAGTTGTACTCTGGCTACAAACCGTATCAGACCCATTCGCTCTCCATCGTTGAAGGAGAAAGAGAATGACACTCACTAGCGCTCGCTTAGAGTACTGTTTGTATTTCCTCTTCAGCTCAGTCGGTATAGGACCAAGCCTATCTTCAACAACGCAATTGTCCTTTGATCATTCTGCTCTGCAGCGCAAGCTCAGCAGCGTAAACCATCTCGGTTCCAAAGGCGTTCGGAGCGACAGACAGCTCTTCCAACACGCGCTTCTTCCTCCCCATTCCTTCCGCGACTTGTTTGGAGAAACTGCGCATACTTGTCCGCCATTCGGTTGTTCTTTTTTGGCCCCAACCACGCCTTGACGTCCCGTGGCAATGTTGAAAACTCGCCACAACGGTAAGTAGGAGGATGGGATCTGTTGGCGATAACGTATCCAGCATAGTACGACCGTGATCCTTCTTCGATGGCTGCACACCAGCCAGCTAGTGATGGTTGACTCGGATGTCGCTTGACTTCAATAAAGAGCTGCACAATTGCGCGTCTATGCATATTATCATTATGAGTCGGGATATGAAGTCCCTTTTTAACCGGAGAATGAGCAACTCACTTGTAGAATCTGACACCAACGTTCCGAGTTTCAAAATTTCTTCCAAATAATGCAAAGCGCGTAATGCTGGCCCATGCCTATAGGTCCATGGATGTCAATGAGGTTGCTGAAGGAGAAATGCATAAACTGACACAAACACTCACTCGTCCGAGTCGCTAACGAACAGGTCCCACTAAACCTCCTTCTCTTGGTGCGAGGATGAATGATCAAGGCATTGTTCAGCAACAGTCTTCGATAACAACTAGTCAACTAGTCACTCCCCACCTGCGGCGATGCTAGCTTCTGCTGTGTCTAAGCACGGATTCGCGGACGGATAGGTAACCTTTACAAGAAGGCGAAGACGATACGCACCTTCTTGATCATCCACCGCGTGGAAGCCCATTCCAAATATCAATGATCAGGTTCAACAACAGGCTCCTCCTCCGCCTCAACAGCAACAGCAACAGCAAAGTCATCAATCCCAACCGTCGCAAAACCAACACAACCGCCGCGCTGATCCCCTACAAACAGTGGATACTACATGATGAATGAACTAAACAACTACCCGACATCGCATCGGTTCATTTCAAGAGTAACTTCTCGTCCTGATGCACCCATCCCGCCTACTCCCCGTTCTCATTTCTCAAATGCTGCTTCGTCTCAATTGCGGCTCGGACACAGGCCGTGCGTAATCATCTACCGTATCTATCTGTTTAAGCTGACATGATGCGCCTTACCTAGTCCAAAACCTGAACAGACAATCGGACACAACTATGGTTATGGTCGCATTGCTGGCCGATTCAAGCAAACTACACAGTTCTCGACTACACGAGTGCTTAGCCGGTCTCTTTCCATGTGCCAACTGAAAGCTGCTTTCCGTGGTGTAGCCAAACACCAGCAGCAAACGCGTACGTGCCAGGTTCCCATCACCGACCATAATCTAACAGCCAGTTTGGCCAGTGTAGACGGGTCTGACGGCGGAAGCTCCGAATCCCCCGAAGGCGATCTGAGACGGGCGTTGGACACGGCGTTGAACAGTCTGGACATGCTGAAGAACATCATGGTACGAATACAGAGTGGCAAGGTGGAATGACAAAATGACGAGAATACATCAAGAGGAGGAAACGTCGAGTTTACCCTCAAATAGCTCTATGGAGATAGACCTCCGTCTTCATGTCGCGATACGTGATGGGGAATCAAAAAAGATTATGCTTGTCCAGGACTTCTTACGTCGACTCTTTCTCTACAGTATGTTTATGGACTCGTTCCTATCTTTCACATATATGCGACACCAACCATGATCCATGCGGCCCACCAAATTTCTTGACCACTTTCCTCTTTTGTGCACGATGTACTTATGCCCCATCCCACATCTAGTTTCTCTTCCACACTGGGCGGTGTGCACAATGCAAACGCCCTGGTACTGAGTAAAACGTGCAATAAAGTAGCGCTCTCGTACAAACTTGTTGTCAAGGGACGAAGCAGCTTCGGTTAAACCAGGACTTCTACGCGTTCGTAACTGCCATCCCGCATGATATTTGGCTATCCCATTTGAAATTTATTCCCATTGCACGAGGTGTCCCTGTTTGTTAAAGGTCTGTAGGATGATGAACTTGTATGACGAAGTAGCATGCAGATGCAAACGGCTGTAAGTAATATAGCAATAACGATCTGGCAGTGACAATTAAGAGGATCAGCCGTCATGCGCCATGACCGGTAGGTAGTCGTAAAAGGATAATGCAATCATGGATGATCCCTTGATCCATCTATACACAAGAAAGTCGCGGGGATCCATAGCACGGGCACGGGAGTTTGATGTTGAGAAAACGACGCTGAATAGTAGTCCTCGCCATTGGCGCAGCGGTGCCAGACAGGAACACCTTACCAAAGTGGGGTGTCGGATGAGATGTTCGAGTGCTAGTCCATTTGTGATGGAGTTGTTGACAGAAAGTCGCCACATCGCGACTCCCTGCTGCATCCAACACACTGCCCGAGAGTGCCACCGCCCGCAACCCACCAGAGGCATTGAGAGTTCGAAACGACTCGTCCACACCATCCCACAGTTCGATAGTCCCGTCAACTGACCCAGAAGCAGACAGCCTACCATCTACCATCAGGCCCGGGCCCAAACTCCAAGCGCTGGTGAGAGGCAATTCGTCGCATTGTAGGACTTGTCTCCCATTGTTCAACTGTCCCGTCCATAAACGCGCAAACCAGTCGTGAAAAGTTGCGCGATAAAGCCATGGCAGTGACATCGATGCTTCTTTGAAGGGAGGACTGGAAGGTCGATACCTTGCAGTACACGTTGTCGTAGTCCTTCCCACCGGCAAGAGGAGTGCAGTCTAGTGAGAAAGGCGGTGCGCTACACGAATGAAGTGTGAGTATTGGTGTTGTAGAGCTTGTTGAAAGGCATATTTGGAAATGATGGCCGCTGGGAGCCTGGCGCGAAGTTCACACGTATTACTAAGCGCTTGTTATCCACCCTCTGCTCTCATACAACCAATGCCGAAAAACAAATCCAAGAAGTCCAAGAAGTCCAAGGCCGATCCCGGTCAAAAGACTGGCATTGAGCCACGTAGTATTCGAGTTGAAGAAACGGTATGTACCAGTTTTGAGTTCGTCCAAAATCAAGGTCCTAATTACCCATTCACCAGCCACCAGAATTGCCTCGCGAAGGTCCATCTCAGGAAAGACAAGATCTCTTCTCCGTGAGTTATTCGCCTGGTCACATTAACCCAGCCATTCAGGTCGCCTGTCCGTCCGTTGCAGGTTCAACCATCGCACAGCCGTGAGGCTTCCAGAGGCCCGTCTGAGCGAGGAAAGAGTCAGGTACACTCTCTTCGCCTTTTCAATCCATACATGACTGAAATACCGTTAAGGACACTCTCCCGGTTTTAGACACTACTGCAAATCCCACCATTGGCGATAAGAACCGATCTGTAGAAATGAAGGTTAATCGGACGCCCTTCTTCGGATTGCATGGCTTACATGACAACAGAGCGAATCCCTCAAACCTGCGAATCGAGGGATGGGATCTGTTGATAGAGTGTCTGAGGAAGCAACAGTCACGGTGGCCGTGGATACGGAGGATCAATCAGTTAATCTGCCAATGGTGCGTTCCTTGTCTAATATGCAGAGCAAATTGCCCGTATTCATTCGTAGTCTACCTCGGATGAAATCACTGAGCGGACTCTTCGAGACTCAATCCAGGCATTAAAGCGCCAAGTTCAAGTCAAACGCACGATAGGCGAAGAGGCGTTCCGCGAGAAATTCCAGCACTTGGACAAAGGCAAGGGTACATATCATCAGGCTGAAGGAGCCGGAGGACTGGGTGGGTATCCATCAACTCAACGAGCTTTGATCTGATATACAGATCAGAGTTTCTAGCAACGATACCTGAACATCGTCGTCAGGATTATAACAATACTGGGGCTCCCGAAGCTGATGATCGCGAGATATGTCATAATCAGTGGCCTGGTATTGGGGGTCCTTCTGAGCAAGAAAACCCTCACGTTTCCACACAAGATGTCGCTTCCCAATTCCAAGACGCTCATCATTTCAGTATTGGCAGCAACCCCCGTTTCGAAAACATCGGAGTTAAGATTCAGAATGAATATAATTATGCCAATCATGGTGGAACCTATGGTGCGCCCCTTACTGCATCCCGGAGTCGAGTCTTTAAGTACATTCCCAGACATTACAATCTTGAAAGAATTCGTGTCGTTCAGAGCCCTTTACAACTCCTCTGCCCAAGACCCTACACGCCGAGTCCATCCTGGAACTCGTCGACGCGTTCTAAAACGCATCCTGGATTGGATTGACACACCTAGTGCGAAGGAACGCATTTTTTGGTTGCACGGTCCCGCTGGTGTCGGGAAGTCGGCGATAGCACAGACTATCGCTCGCTCATGCGCCAAAGGAAAAGTGGCGGCCACCTTTTTCTTCTATAGGTCTGATCCCGGTCGCAACGATGGCAATAGTCTCTTCACGACTCTCGCGTGGCAATTTGCCCACTCAATCCCTGCTACTAGAAACGCGCTTATCCATTCTCTGAATGAATGTCCTGACATCCCTATGACAGACGTCGAGACGCAGTTTGAGGAGCTTATCGTTAAGCCCTTCCTGGCCTTGAAGATGTCTGGAGTCCACCCATCGGCTCCGGTTGTCATTATAGATGGAGTCGATGAATGCTCTGATGACAGTCTCCAACGGAGATTCCTCAAAATCATAGGGAATGCAGTCAAGGACGATCGCGTTCCACTTCGCTTCCTTATCTGCAGCCGACCGGAGGCACATATACAAGACACGATTGATGTTTTTCGATCGCATACCCTCCGACTTGACCTTGCTAAGCTCGATGACGCAAATCAGGACATAGAAAAATACCTCAGGGCTGAGTTCTCTCGTATTGCGACTGAGCAGGACCTTCATCCAGCATGGCCAGGCGAGGAAATAATTCAAGAATTCGTATACAAGGCGTCTGGACAGTTCATATACGCGTCCACTGTTATCAAATATACCGGCGATGAATACAGTAGCGCCCAAACTCAACTTGATATAATTCGGGGGTTGAAGCCAGCTTCGAACAACATATCTCCATTTGCAGAATTGGATGAATTGTACAAGGAAATACTGAGACGGCAACGTGACCCGGTTTTCTTGAAGGATTTCCTGGCCTTGTTGATTGGCCGTAATGGGATCAACCTCGATAGTCTCCACAAAGATGACGCTATGCTTATGAATGTTTCCGAGAAGGAGTTGCATAGGAAATTGCGCGGAATGCGTTCCCTACTCAAATTCGAGCCTTTTATTGATGTTCATCATCGATCTTTTCTCGATTTTTTGCAAGATTCGTCTCGCTCTGGCCAATACCATATTAGCAAACAAGCAGGAACAAAGCGATACTTGGACTTTGTTGTAGGCTCGCTTGTTAGATGTGCGTCGACCGTGGTCGAACAACATGACGAGTGCGCATCTTCAGTCGAAATAGATTTACCACCCCTAATCCTCCCGTCCAGTCACACTTATCCTCAATTTATTGGCCTTACAATCATGTATCCCACATGGATTGTTCTGCCGGTAGAGGAGTGGCAGCAAGCATTACAGCCTTTGCTAGATCTTCAGAACAAACTCCTCACCTTACCAAACTTCCGTTATACCTCGGAGTTCCTCCCCTGTACCTGGTGCCCTGTCTTTGAGATTATGCGTCATCTTCTGTTACACCTCGCGTTCCTTCTCGGAGCTTCTGACCGCGTCCTCAACTCTGATAGCGATGTAACGCCTTTGATCCCAACAGAAACTGGTATCAATGCGCTCGAAAAGGACTTGAATGCTTGTCTCCTTTCACTACTCCCTCTGCTTCGAACGAGAAAGGTATGTGATACAGATGTCGAATCTAGAGGCACTGGACTGGCATCTAGTTAGGCATTTCGCTTGGCGCAGATACGATCCGGCTTGTCTGTTCTCTGCTGTGTTTCGATCACGCCGAGATCGCGATGGGACTGCGGTCTATCCTGGATGCTCAAAATTTGGTGGATCTTATCGACGAGGTAGGTCACTAGACCTCCACCAGAATTTGAGCGCCTGAGCATTCATTGGATTAGTTAATCAATGACGAGTACTCTTTCAACGACTACAGCGCAGACATTTTATGCAAGGCAGTCCACCTGGCGTTGGACATTTATGCAAGGGTTCCAGTCCTTCCACGGTCCCTCTTCGCGAAGGGGACTGTTGGTCCACACCATATCGTTTGGCCCATTTCCCGTCATTTGGTCCCCGAAACGGAGGTGAGCACGTGGCTGTCCTTTAGGTTGCGCGACTGCTTCATGTCCCAAGATATTGTTCCAATCTGCGTTTATGTCAAAAATTCTTGACCCCAGTTACGTTCTGCGGGTATCATGGGTTTATGAAGAAAATAACCGAAATTTGTTCCTGGTTTGCAAGGTGAATGAGAACGACGAGCCGTTAAGTCAATGGCGGAAAAGGTCGGGTTCTGTTATCAGAATACTTGTCAGTTTGGCAAAATCCGACTTAAATAACGTTACCTACTGACTTTCCGCAGATGTTTGAAGTGGCAAAGGCCGTTCGATATTTTCACTCGATGGGTATTGTCCTTCATGATTATGTAGACTCGGTATGTATTTGTCATTTTTGAGTGACATGTACCATTGACGGTGTCTGACCAGGATTACATTTTTTTGGACTCGGAATTCCATGCCAAATTTCGGTTTCTTGGTTTAATTTCACATTATGCCAACGTGACACCCATATGGCACTATAACGAGCAGCGGATATCTCCTGAAGCCAATGTTTTCTTGTTTGGTTGTCTGTTTTACGAGGTATGGTCGCATCGGATATTCTCGCCTTCTGCATTGTGAAGAATCTTTATTAGATGTGTTTCAGTGTTAAAATAAGCTATCATGATAGACTTGACAACAACAGTAATGCTGTCGCAAAGCGGCCTTCGAAGCCAGAAATCCGGGATGATGAGTGGCAGCTCATTCAGCGATGTTGTGCCGAAGAGCCAAAGAGCCGGCCGACTATGGACGAGGTTGTACGGGAAATGGAGGCTTGGGAGGCGAAGGCAAGGGAACCGAGCTCGAATCGTAGAATGGAGGGACCACAGAGTAAGGGCAAAGGAAGAAGGGGAAGGGCAAGAGGAAGAGGAAGGAGAGGATAGCAATAGTCCCTGTAGCCATATTATGATGTTTCCCAGCTGTTGCAACATCTCCACATGATGATGTTTCCAAATATAGTACATTATAATGTGAAATCATAGAGTCCCCCCCTCTTTGACATTATGATGTACTAGTATCCCTCCCTCTGATTGTCACATTATGATGTGAGCCTCTCCCTCCCAGTGTTGCATCATGATGTCAATCCCTCCCTCTCAGTGTTGCATTATGATGTCAATCCCTCACATTATGATGTGAGTCCCTCTCAGTGTTGCATCATGATGTGACATTATGATGCCAATCCCTCTCTTAGGCATTATGATGTGATATTATGATTTGCACATTGCCTATTTAAGGCTATTGTGGACAGTAAGCAGACAAATACAAATAAATAAACACAAACACAACAACATTTGTTCGTAATCATGATGGCATTCTGATGAGACTATATTACCATATATGGATATTTGTTCCCACGGTCACTCAGCAAACTGAGAACATAGAGAACTGTTGTGGGACCCTGAATCAGAAATTTGAATCACTATATATGGTTTGATTCATGAGATATTTGCAAAATAAATTTTCAGATGTTGTGCTTGACCATGCATCAATATGGAAGCACATGAATGGACATTGGAGAAGAGCATAAGCAAAGATACAATTGATGGTGGAGATGATTTCCAGTATGAGCAAGAGCATGTGGAAGGTGACATCTAGCATTATAGTGATGAAGGCATTGTGTTGCACTTACACTCACTTGTGTGTTTGTGACATATCAATCAACAACTCACTATCATCCAGATTCATACTTGTGAGATGTTGACATGTTCTATTTCATACCCCAACACTTCCATGCCCTTTGTGACAGCACTATCAACCAACAGTGTGAGCAAGAACATGTGGAAGGTGACACCTAGCAGGTCAAAAGTAGTAAAATGGGATATCTTGAGACAGAGGAGCATGGAAATGTTGGAACATGACAATTGTTACAGTTGCCGCGGGTAAGCCCCCTTATTTTCCTTTGTTTACCTCTCTTTTCTGTTACAGCCGATGTATACACAATGTGCAACAAGGCTCAACAAAGAAGTACAAGTTCGAGGAGGGTGCGGACAGCGACGAGAGGTCTAACGACAATGGCAAGGCACACCAGTCTGAAGAGCCAATGTACAGTTGTATATTGCTCAGCTGAGGTCAAGCTGAGGGAAGGAACGAAGTACAGGAGCCTTTATATACCCTAGGGACTAAGGGTCTAGTCTAATGGAGGAATAGATAGGCAATGGCACGGGTGTTCCCCGGGGTGTCCAGCCTCTGACCCGCACCCCGACCCCACCAGGGTTTTTCCCCAGAGAGCCCGGGTCATATGACCACGGGTGTCCATTTTTTCATACGGGTAGAGGGTATCCCGGGGTCATGGTGAGTAAAAAGTAGCAAACACTAAAGTACTACCGACTATAAAGGTATTAAGTGCTAAATACTGTCATTCCGGAATACATAAGTTTGCGTAAAATGACAGAGTTGTTGCGCTTGGAAGCAAGAAAGCGAAGAAGAACAGATGGTGAAAGTGTAACGGCTGCGGCGGCTGCGGCGACTGGCAATGACTGTCAATATCTGATTCAGTATTGGCTGTAGCCAACGAGGGCAAGGAGAGAAACGAGCGGTGATGATCGGCAAAATCTGGTTCAGTTCTGGCTGTAGCCAACGAGGGTAAGGAGCGCGAGCAAAAGAGTCGAGAACAAATATGGTGAAAGTGAAATGGCAGCAGCGACGACTGTGGCGACGTTTGAAAGCAAAAGTGGTGTTGGTCCTGTTGGAGGATTTGACGACCGCCTGGTGCTTACCAGGGAGACTGATAAGACGTTCTCCATGCTTGGTGACAGCAACAACAGACGGTGTCATTCGTTGGCCTTCCGAGTGCTGTAGAACGATGTGTAGTGGGTTGTTACATGTGTTTGCAAGAGGGCAGTAGTGGCCCAGGTGGTAGGTGGTATCATCGTGACCAGCTCTTGAGTTGTCCGAGTCATCCAATGGGTCTGTGGACAACATCTTCTGAATCGCTGAAATGAGCCGATAGCTGCAGGAATAGTAAATACCAGATTGAAAGAAAGAAAAACGGAAGGATAAATACCAGATTGAAAGAAGAAAAACACAGAAGGAACAGCGAACAGCAGAGGTAGAAGAGGGATGCGATTGTTACGTGGTGGTGGACGCGATGACGTGGTAGTATTGTGACAGAAGAGAAAGAAACACGAGTAGACAAGAATTGGAAACAAACCGCAAATAATTGAGAAGCGAGTAAGGAGTATTGGTAGTCTAAGCCATATACTCGAATTCGACGTTCGCTGAATGTACGATGTACGCGATCACTCGTCTATAGGCTATTAAATACGGTGGGATCTGATCTGTAGTACTACTCCAAGCTTTTCAAGTTCAATACGACCCTCAACCTCATCCATATTCACCACAGCTCGCACATCTTCATCCCTAACTAAATCCAGCAAGCTCCAAGAACCGAGACACAAAAGTGAGCGTGTAGACAATACCGAGAGATGGCTGCAGGTGTGGGCAAGAACAAGGCGACCGCGGCTGAAGAGACGTTCAACGTCGACAGATGTTGCTGTTAGTGATGAACGAGGGTTTGGAAACCCACAGGGGTATGAGGGTTTGGGTTTCGTGGGTATGGGTGAGGGTCAGAATATTCATACCCATGACAAACCCACACCCATATGGAGGGTTTTTGTGTGGGTAAGGGTGTGGGTTGAAAGTTCAACCCACTACAAACCCACATGGGTTTACTGTGGGTTTACCAGTCACTCAGCAATCATATGGGCCATATGGCTGGTCTAGGTGCTCCTAAACCAGTCACTCAGCTCCTAAACCAGTCACCTGAGCAATCATATGGGCCATATGGGGCAGTCTAGGGGCTGAAGGTGACCAGTGACTGGTCTAGGGGCTGGTCTAGGGGCTGAAGGTGACCAGTGACTGGTCTAGTGGCTAATCTAGGGGCTGAAGGTGACCAGTGACTGGTCTAGTGGCTAATCTAGGGGCTGAAGGCAACGAGTGACTGGTCTAGGAGCTGAACAGGAGGCTACAGTAAGTGATATGAGAAGTCAAACCCACAGTCAAACCCACAGTGGGTTCAAACCCATGGGTACCCACACCCATACCCATGAAAAACCCACACCCATGCCAGGGGTGTGGGTTTTTCGTGGGTGTGGGTGAGGGTGAGTGCTGTCATACCCAAGGGTTACCCACGTTCATCACTAGTTGCTGTAGAAGTAGTAATTAGCAAAGGAAATGCAAAGAAAACAAGCCACTGATAGGGTTGGACAAGGGTATGGTGTACCCTGGGGGTAAAGACGGGGGTATGACAAGGGTGAGGGTAAGGGTGGGGCTTTACAGTACCCTCACTTACCCTCACCCTTTTAGGGGGTTTAGGAGGGTTTAGGGGTAAATCATCTCCAAGTAAAGAGGACACTAAATCTCAAGTTTAATGTTACTAATGTAGCACAGAACAAATTACAATCCTTGTAAAAAAAGCTATACTACATATGAGTACAAAACCAAAAAATTTAAAACCAATTTGAAATATGTTGTTTATATATAAATGTCGGGTGTCAAATTATTTTTCTATGCTCACTATACTCTACCATGCGTGATGTTCAAGAAGAACCTGACATTTCAGGCCAACGGAAGCGCCAGCGAAAACCAAGCACAAAGGTTCTAGAGAATGGTGATGCTCAGAACATGAAACGGCCACGCAAGACAACAAACATACCTTTGGTACCCTCAATCGGGTCTCATCCGTCATCCACCGAGTGCTCAGCAGTTTCCCGGTCATCATCGCGCTCAGGTTTAGCCCCAGT
>KN818476.1:0-20312 GCA_000827485.1 Amanita muscaria Koide BX008
CTTGAGCATTTCTTGAATTCCTTGATTGCGGTCCAAGTGTTCTTGGTTTCTTGAAACATGTCTTGGAACTTTCTTGAGGCAGTAAAATTTATTAGTGCTTGATCATGTATTAGCACAATAGAATGAACTTGACAGTGCCTTGAGCGTTTCTTGAATTCCTTGATTGCAATCCAAGTGTTCTTGGTTTCTTGAAACATGTCTTAGAACTTTCTTGAGGCAGTAATGTTCCAAAAGAATGGGTTGAGCATTACTTGAATGAACTGCTTGACTAAACTTTAATTGCTTGAAACAGCAAACAAGTCTTGAAATAGGTCTTGGATCTTGCTTGATGGGGTGTTTGTTACTTGGATTTATTTGGATGTGCCTTGGGATATAATTGAATTAACTTGAACAACTTCAGCTATCTTGATGATTTATTTGGAAAAGTCTGAATTCAATATTTGGATGTCTTGGATGCCAGCACACAAGTCTTGAAACAGGTCTTGGAGCGGCATTATTTCAGAAAAATGGTTCTTGATCTCTGAGTGTTACTTGAATTTTCTTGATTGTGTCTTAAGTGCCTTGAGGAAGTTGAGGGTGGCTGAGTTAACTTGAAGATTGATCTGGAATTGTCTTGGAGAAACACAGATGTCTGGATTCAACCTTGAGATTTCTTGGATGCCAGCAAACAAGGCTTGAAATAAGTCTTGGAGCTTGCTTGAGGTTCTTTGATGGTTGGAAAAGATTGAATATGCCTTAGTTGCAAGTTTGCAACAGTCACACAGATTGACATACTTATACCAAGGCATTTTTAAGAACACAGCCAAGAATATATCAAGTCACTATGAGTCAAGACAAATTCAAGTATATCAAGCTATGTCCTCCCCTTGATTTTGCCTTGATGCTTGTCAAGTCATATCAAGTATCCGTCAAGTCAATTTCCTTTTTCCTGATGAAGCCCACTGCTTTCAGTGTTCCACAGTGTTAAGCCGCAATCATCTGCCAGAGAAGCGATTCGGGCGCCATCATCCGAAAATTCAAACTTGTGACTTGATCCGCATCGCAGATCAGCAATGAATCTCCCGCTGATCCCATCCCGCAATTTGACGATACCGTTTGCAGATGAATAGGCGAGCCTATTTCCAGTGGGGGAAAATTGGAGCCGAGACCATCTGATGCTTTTAAATCCATCGAAGGTGTCTATTAATTTGGCATTGCTACTGTCCCATAGACAAACAGTTCCATCAGAAAACGCTGACGCCGTCCGGCTACTTTCTGAGAGCGCCAATTCTTCAATCATCGATGAACGAGTCGTGATCATAGTGCCCCTCAAGCTCCCGTCCATGTTATAGTATGTGATGATATTATCCGAGGATGAAGCAACTGTAGAAAAGTTGTTCGTAACTGCGAACTTGTGACCTGGGATTGTGGAGATGGGTGTGCCCGTGGCTGCGTCCCAGATCTTCAACTTTCCATGGTTGCGCATGGGATCGGATAGTCGTTGTACGGATAAATGTTTCTCAGAATGAGAAACAAACAGACGGCTATCGAGCGAGAATTTGATGCCATAGACGCTTCTTCCATGGTTCAGGTGAGCGACAAGGGCGTCCCACTTCTCTGGCCCACCCTCGATGCCACATATGTTGTGCCGTGCTTCTTTAATATATCGACGATATAAGAGGCTATCTGTCGGTGTGAAGGGCAGTGCTGAATAATACGTATGAAGCGCCGATTGTTTGATGACCGCGTAGGACTTTGAAATGAAACGTGATGCGTCTGATAAGAGTTGATGCAAGTCCGAAGACGTCGACTTCTGTGTAATCTTATTAGCTTCTCATTTCGATGCATCACGAAAGCAAACTGTACCAGAAGTTTCATGACAGCACGAATAGCACGGTGAGCCGAGTCCAAATTCCCAATCAGGCTCAAAACTTCAAACCAATGCAGCGTGTGCTCATCCACAAACTTTTCCAATCCGTCCATGAGACCAGTATCTTCAATATTTCCGACCCCGAGATGATTGGCCCAGTATACAGATGCGTAACGAAGTTGTGGCGGGATCTTCTCCTGGAGTTGTACATCTGTGATCCCATCCTTCTTGAGACCTTCTTCATTGTTCATGAATCGAGCCGGATCTCCAAGACCCAAGATATTGTACTTGAGATGCTTGTTCATTATCTTGAAACAGCATGTCGCAATCTGCGCATGGCCGATCTTTGGATCAATTCGGAGACAAGGGTCCATACAGCGCGCCTGGTCCGTGAGGTAATCAGGAAACGATTTATGGTAGATCCGTGGTACATCGTCATCATCAAGTAAAATGACTGATTGAAGCTTCTCAAGCACCGCATGTATGTCCTCAACGTCCATGTCGATAAGGTAAGCTAGTGTGGAGACAGGAAGAGGACGCGAAACGAATATGATAGCGCCAACGACCGACTGGTAACGACTGACTGTGTTCTGATTGGCGCAGTTTGCAGGAACAACACTCCGAAGTATAATGTTGTAGAAGTGATCGAGGTCCGTAAAGGGTGTGTGATCCTCAGCCCAGGCGCGAAGCAATTCTTGCATCTGAGCCTCAGGATTAGAAGTAGATTTGTCCAAAATGTACCGTACAGCTGTCGAAGCGATAATGAACAGCCTTCCTGCAACGCGAACAAGAGCGTCTATCTGTTCGTCACTAGCACACCATTGCCGCCTGCGAAAACACTTTCTGACCATTTCCAGAGATAGGTTGTACTTGAGGTAAAGCCGAATGTCACCGTCGACAACCTTAGATTCGATATCTTGCAGGTGAAATAGCTTATGGCCACCCTGATTGCCTAAGAAATCATCAAGGTACAGCTGGGGACGTGTTGTCAAAACGACTTTGAATGATGGCAGGTCCCGGACAAGTTGGCTCAACCCCTCGACAACAGCAGAGACATCGTCCTCATCGCATTCATCCAATGCGTCGACAACAACAAGTATCGGTCGATCGCGTGACTGGACAATGCTCCGTAGCGGGTCCAGTATAAGAACCTGGAGTTGTTCTTGAGGACCCTTCGTAGTGGCCGCAGATCCGCGCTCTGTAAGTAATACATCTCCAATGGCCTTGGCAAACGTCTCATCGTAGACACAAAGTTGATATGCAATCGTTGTAAAGAGCTTCTTCGCATTTTTGCGGTCTGCCTCGTCTCGTGAGAAGAAGAACGAGGCACCCAAGAGATTAAGCTTAGGGTTGGCTGCTCGTGATGCGACGGTGTAAGCAACAGTGGATTTCCCGATGCCAGCCAGACCGGATAGTATGTACATCCTAGACTTGTCTTGACTGGTGATCCAACTTGCCATCTCTCGGAGAAGCGCCACTCTCGTGCCGCCGAAACATGGTCCACTCTTCTTGTTTTGATAGTCATTAAACACGGCCTCCGCACGTGGTAGAAGTATGATCAACTGGGTCTGAACGTGGAACGCTTGAAAATCACAGCGACGTCGTTATCGGAGGAGGACCCACCAAAGCATGTTTTTTCAGATTGTCCTTGATGTCTGGCAACGCGGCGAGGGTCGCTATATGGTCACAGATCTACGAATATCGAGTTATGCTTTGACCGGCATGCAGAGATCCGACGTACTAAATCCCTGTGAGCCTCTGTAAATTGGCCATCTAAGCGTGCGTGGGTTTGTTGGTTTGTAGTGGGAGATGAAGCGTACTCACCACCGAATTGAAAAATTGTGGCATCGCCACCAATTGCGGTAAATTTCGTATTGCTGATTTGGAGGTTCGACGAGCCTTGAAACAATGTTATGGAACGAGTTTCTGTTGCGACAGTTTGGGTCTCTATCGGAATTGGGAAGCCGAAATCGATTCCGCCTCCGATCTCTCTGCTCTGTGCTTTTCCGTTTCCACGGTCCATGGAAGGTCCCTCTGAACGAATAGGCGGTACCTGTGAGGGAAGTGTCGAGTCGATTGATATACCAGGATCACTTCCATCTCCAGCTTCCCGGCTCTGCGCGTCTCGAACATCTTCAGTCAAGGGAGACACCACTGAAAGAACCGTGATATCAGACATTGACGGTATCTGAGTCGGATAAGGAATCTTACCAGATACCTCAGACCGATCACCTTCTTCCCTGGCTTGTGGTGCGGAAGTAATGACTTGCTCAGAAACAAGCACGGCAGAAGGGAGCATGACAGGTTCTTCTAATCGTTTACTTTGAGATAAGTTGTGAGACGCGACTGAAAAAATCGCGACATCAGACGTTGACGGTATTCGGATTGGATGAGAAAACTTACCAGGACCTTCAGACAGACCATAGCATGCCTCATGTTGTTCAACTTCTTCTATAGCTTGTGAAGCGGAACCAGTGACCTCAGGCTCCTCAGCAACTATACGGGCAGGAGGAGGCAAGCCAATGTCATGTTCTTCTAAAGGTATACTGCCAACCGCTGCCGACTCGACTGAGCTGCATCTCTCAGAGGGATATGATCCAGGAAGGATCGCTAATAAGAGGTTTATATATGGTGTGAGAGGTTGGAAAATACGACCTACGAGTGGAAGGAGAGTTTTCGTCTGTAGATCGCGGTACCAGGCCATCGATGGGGATTTGAAGTGGAATGGTGATAAAATCATACAGCTGATGACCAAGGCCAGATGCAGATGCTAAGAACTGCCTGTATGTGTTTCGGGGTTGTACGAGAGGCTGGGATTCGTTATTGGATTGGTCCAGGTTTGCCATTGTGCCGTCGTAGTGGGTGGCAGGGAGAATTAGTGATCAGAGCGAGGTTTACTCAGCGCCCAGGCGCCCATGCACAGCACTGACACTGACAAGCGTGCGAATGCGTTAATGGTACTATTGGGTGTCATGCTCACGTTTCAAAGTTGCGTTCTACAATATTGTCCTATATTGACTACCCTTCGATTTCTTTAATTCATTACGTCTCTTCGAGCTTCGAGGGTGATGCATTGGCTCTGATGGGCGTTAGTTTGGCACACTGCGGCGTGGCCGCGTCAGAGTGACCATGTCCGACGGCCATGCCAATACTTGACAAAAGTGTCGCCTGGCATCCAAGACGCGAGTGGGACCCAGATCCGCCACATTACTAATAGGCAATGACTAGCATCATACGAGGGCCCAGGTGCGCAAACTCGAATTCTCTCTCATAACTTGGTTCGAGTCTGACATGGAATGTCTTAGTTCTAATGCTTTGCATGATCGCTGAGCGCTGAACTCACAATTGGTTTGCGGTTGGAACGACGATGGGACATGTGGATCTCATCCGGCGTTACAGGCTTCCCCCTTATGCTCGGTCCCTAAACGCAGGCTCTCAGAATTCTTCGGTGCTCTCATCTGGCCCAACCGTTCCTGGGGAGACGTGGTTGGATTCATCCTTTACTGCATGCTACCCTTCGAGTCCCTGGCCACAGGTCCTAGTTACATGACACCAACCCCTTCCGTTACGTCGTCGTCGTATCGCACTCCCGACAAGCTCTCAAAGCAGCACAACGACGACGTCTTCGACCTCGTGCAATTGAACCTCAATGTTACTCCGTACAGATTGACGAATTTTGCAACGGGAGAGGTCTTCGTGTGGGCATTTGTTTAGGGACTACATACACGGCATCTTCTTTTTGCTGGCATGTCAAACAGGCTTTTTAGGCTTTTTGATTTAAGAATGCTTTTTTCGGGCGGAGTTGGTGGATCGTCTGAGCAATTGAAGGTGCGTGGATTCTGGACTGTCCGAACTGCGAACTGGATTCAAAATCTGTAGGATGAAATTTGGTATGGTAACGCAGCATGTAAAAGTTGAGGAAGGTTCAAATTCGAGCAAACTGACCTATATAAACCTTGCGTAACTCGTTCGATCGTAAGGCTTGCTGGATGATAAAAATTTCACATCGGCGTCTCGAGGTGGCAGTGCATAAAATATACAGGGTACCTATGATCACGCAAGTCTCCATTAATGAAAGACCATGAAAAAACAAGTTGAACACCAGCGTGAACCATTCTTCATCATCCACGGGCGCCTCAAGCACCTCCACAAGTTGCAACAGCTCTCTCTCAGCAGCACATCTCTATTCCATTCTTCCCGGTGCCGCCACACGCAGCCAAGACACGTAGCTCGAAGCTGCTCCAACTGCTCGACCGTCATCGGCACAGTATCTTGCACCAATCGACGTCGGAGTTCACCCAGTAACGTTAACCCTTGGTCGACGTGGAAGTCTGGTAACGGCGTCGGCATCGGTTCAACAACGACCATAGCCTCCTGCAGGAGGTCTAGATGTTGTGCTTGTTCTCCACCGCTACCGCGTTTCGAAAAGCCGGCGACGTTTCTGCAAGACCGGCTCGGTTCTACTACTTTCATACCCGACTGCTGGGACTGCATATGCGTGTCCACGGACATGGGTGGAGCTAGGGACGACGCCTCTTGAGGCGGCTGGGGTGGTGCAGCCGGGGGTGTGAAGACTGGATTGGAAGAATCCACGTCCGGGATCGGCTGTGGAGGTATAGTGCTGCTACTGCTGTTGGTGGAAGATTGTGACACGCGATTGAGCAAAAACGGATCAAACCCGCCGGTTTGCTTCCATAGAGTTAGAATGGCAACAGCAGAATTTCTCCTCTCCGTTCAATGAGGATGCCACTAGATGGCCCCCTGGGGAAGCGGAGCACGAAGAGTACTTGATTGTCTCTCGGCTCTCGCGAATCTGATGACATCCTGATGTTGATGCTGGTGCTAGTGCAGATGGTGTTGGTACTGGAACTGTGGTCCTGGCGGCAGAACAGGAGACATCAAGTTCATCAACGTCCTGTTGCCCATCAAGAGCACCAGGTGCCGGCTTGGGATGCTTCACGTTCCCTTTTTTCGAGGCATGCGAGTCGGTGGAAGCGTCACCACCAACCTCACAACGCTACCGCTTTAACCTTCATTCCAACTTGACAGGGTCCGTTATCCTTATATCAAGCTCCAGCCCATTCTTCCTTGCACTGCGCCCCGTCATCATACCGTTCCCGTTCCCGTTTTGCTGCTGCTGCAGTAGTTGCGCCGCGTCTTCCTTCTCTTTTGGCATTTCTCGGCTCTTCCGGTGCCTGCGCTCCCGCACAGTCATACGTTGACACTCCTTCCGGAGTGCCGGGTCGGATTCAAGGATGCCAATCTCCGCGAAGGCAAGCATAGCCTGGGATATATGCAGCCGGTCAAGGTCTTCGTGAGCCTGTGCCTTTACGTTTCGCAGAATCTTGGCCATGAAAATCTTGAGGAGTGAGATAACGACCACGATAAAGCCCATCATGTATCCTCTCCAAATTCATATCGTACAGCCTCGGCTGCTCCAGCAGCACGGGTTTCTGTTGTTGTAATCGGTTGCTGTAATCGCTGCTGTTGGTGTTACAGACCTTCTTCCGTAGTCTCCCCAGCAACTTGTTCACCGTTGACCGCGGTGGTCTCAGCGACCCCTGCTTCATCCACAACATTGATGATGCTGCCTTCTAGGCTCGCGTCAATAAGGGTTGAGGTTGCCCGTTTACCCCAACAGGATCAACTAGGGTGACGACCACCGCCGGAGGAGCGTAGAAAAAAGTCGAAGTTGTATGACCGCGTTTCGAAAAGCCGGCGATATTTCTGCAAGACCGGGTCGGGTCTACTACTTCCATACCCGACTACTGGGACTGCATATGCGCGTCCACGGACATGGGTGGAGCTAGGGAAGACGCCTCTTGAGGTGGCTGGGGTGTGCAGCCGGGGATGTGAAGAATGGATTGCAGGGATTCGTGTCTTGGATCGGCAGTGGTGGTATACTTGCTACTGCCGTTGGCCATAGTGTTGGTGACTGCTGGTGGTGGAAGATTGGTTCTGATGAAGGTGACACGAGCAAGAACGGATCAAACCCGCCAGGCAGCTTCCGCGGAGCTGGATTTGCAGCATTAGTTAGTCTCTCCACTCCGCCCAACGAGGATGCCACTCGATGGCCGCGCCTCTGGCGGAAGCGGAGCACGAGGAAGAGGAATTGGTTGTCTCTCGACGCTCGCGAATCTGATGATATGCTGATGTTGGTGCTGGTGCTGGTGTAGATGGTGCTGGTGCTGGAACTGTGGTCCTGGCGACGGAACAGGAGAAGGACCAATAGTAACAAGTCCTGTTACCCGTCAAGAGCACCAGGCGCCCACATGGGACGCTTCGATTCTCTTCCTTCGTCGTCCCCTTCTTCCGAGGCATGCGAGTCTGTGGAAACGTCACCACCAGCCTCAATCTTCTTCGGTCCGTCATCCTGATGTCAAGCCCCAACCCGTTGCCCTTGCACTGCGCCTCGTTCCCGTTCCAATTTGCAGCAGCAGCAGCAGTTGCGCCGCGTCTTTGAGCTTCTCTTTGTTCTTGCGGTGCTCTTCTCGGCGTTTCCACTCCCGCACAGCCATACGTTGACACTACATCCGGAAGGCCGGGTCGAATTCGAGAATGCTAACCTCCGCGAAGGTATATACAGCATGCACTTTATGCAGTCAAGGTCTTCGTGAGCGTGCCTCTGCGTTTTGCAGAATCTTTTGAGGAGTGAGATAACGACCACCATAAAGCTCGTCATGCATCCTCTCCAGATCCATATCGTACAGCTTTGGCTACTCCAGCCGCACGGCTTGGGGTTGATGTAACTGGAGTTGTTGTTGCTGTTGCAGAGCTTCTTCCGTGGTCTCCCCAACAACTTGTCCTCCATTGACCGCGATGGTCTTAGCGACCCCTGCTTCATCCACAACGTTGATGACGTTGCCATCTGGGATCGCATCAACGAGGGTTGAGGATTCCCGTTTACCCAGCAGGATCAACTGGGGTGGCAACCACCTCCGGGGGAGAAACGTAGAAAAAGTCGAAGTTGTCCTCTTCCTGCAACTTGCGTCAGCCTCACTTGCTCTCCATCGTTGAGAGAGAACGACACACACCAATGCCCGCTTACGGAACCGTATTTCCTCTTCAGTTCAGTTAGTAAAGGCCTATACTTCAACAACGCCTTTGATCATTCTCCTCTTGCAGTGCAAGCTCAGCAGCCGTATTCTGTCTGGGTTTCAAAGGTGGAGCGATAGGCAGCTCATCCCACACGTGGTTCTTCCTCCCCATTCCTTCTGCGTACTTGTTTGGGGGACGACAAACGTCGTTGATCAGCCCCTCGTAGAACTGCGCGCCGTGGCACCTGGTTGTTCTTTGTTGGCCCAAACCACGTGGCAATGTCGAAAACTCGCCATCCACAACGGCAAGTAGGAGGATGGGATCTATTGGCGCTGACGTAGCTAGCATAGAGGGGACAGTGGACCGTGATCGATTGATCTTTCTTCGATGGCTCACACCGGCCAGCTAGAGATGGGATATACGACGGTTGATGTCGCTTGGCCTCAACAAAGAGCTGCACAATTGCGGCTTCTACCATCATCATCATGAGTCGGGATATATAATAACCGCAGAATGAGCAACTCACTCGAGTAGAATCGTGCCAAGTTCCAAACTCTGAACATGATACCCGGCAGCACCAACGTAATGCTGGCCAATGCCTCAGCTATAGGCATGGATTGATGCGATGACGAGGAGGTTGCTTCAAGAGAAAACAAACTAACACAAACACGCACTGATCAAATAACGCGTAAGAACAATCGATCACCGCTGCATCATGATGCGAGGATGAAAATTGCTGTTGTTCTTTGGTCATTCAGTCTGAACCATCGGCTGCGAGGGGCCCGACATATTCGTCCATTGTGGGAACGCCTGTCCCATCCTGGCACGGATAATGGGTTTGTACGCCCGATGAGGAAGCAATAGGTTCAATAACAGCCTCCTCAGCGCCTCCGCCTCAACGTTCAACAACAACAGCAAAGTCATCAGTTGCAACACCAACAGTTGATCCGGAGGATTTATTGAATCTCGTATCATCCGTCGTATGTGAGCTGAGGACGGCGGAAAAGGAGTGTGGGAGATTGGTTGGGAGCAGGCCGTAAGTAATCATCTACCGTATCTATCTGTTTAAGCTGACATGACTAGTAGTTCCAAAATCTGGACAGACAAACGGACACAACTATGGTTCTGCCCGGCCGATTCGAGCAAACTACACATGATTACTTTCTCGATCTATCAGGCGAACACCAGTGCTTAGCCGGTCTCCTGCCATGCACCAACTAAAAGCAGCTGCGGTGTAGCCCAACACCGGCGACAGACACACACGCGCAAGGTTCCCATCATCGACCATATCCTAACAGCTATTCGGCCGGTGGAGACGGGTCTGACGACGGAAGGTCCGAATCCCGCGAAGCGATCTGAGAAGGGCCCTGGACGTGCTGAAGAACTTGTACGAATAGGTGAAACGACGAGATGACAAGAATGCATCAAGAGAGGGAAAATGTGGAGTTTACCCTCAACCAGCTCTGTTGACTATCGTGAAGTTTGACCCATATTTAAGTATGGCGTCAGTGCCCACTTCGGAACGACGGAGCAGAAAGTTAAAAACGCAGGACTCCGATGCATTCGTAACTGCTTTGTTGATAATCTCACTGGTAGAGTGCTTAACCGGCATCTCGACATGATTTATCGTTTCCACTGCGCGAAGTGTAATGCCTATTCATTGAAATTGCATGATTTACATACAAACGGCTGTAAGCGATGCTCGATACCTGACAACAATAGCAATTTGGTGCACTAAAGAGTAACAAACGAAAACTATGAGTGGCGATCAGCTGAGATGGTTGGTAGGTAGTCGTAAAAGGATAATCCGCCCGTCGTTGCAACCTAAGGCAATCATGGATGATCCCTGAGCCCATGCCATCACCGAAATGTCGCTGGGAATCCATAGCACGGGCACGGGAGTGTGATGTTGAGGAAATAACGCTGCAACATAGTGCTGTGCGCCGCCCCAACAGTGCCAAATGGGAACACCGTGCCAAAGTGGGATGTCGGGAAGTTGGATAAGATGTTGGAGTGTAGGTCCATTTGTGATGCAGTTGTTGATAAGGTTGAGTGAATGAAAGTCACCATTGTAGGTTTGTGCCACGAGCTGCGACTTGTTGGGTAGGAATGTCAGTTTGTGAATCCGGGAAGAAAGGGTGAATGTAGCAACGGCTGTGCGATTCACCACATCAATCAGAACGACTGGATTTCCGTCGTTGAAGGACCCAGTGAAGGCAATGGCAGCAAGGACACTGTCATTTGAAATGGATACTGTGGATGCGTGGTGCAAGAATTCCGTCCAAGTATGAATGAGACTAGTAGTAGTAAACGTGTCAACTTTGCTCCACAAAGTGACAACTGTGACATCGACGCCCCCTGCTGCAACCAACACGCTGCTCGAGAGTGCCACCGCCTCCAACTCGGCACCAGAGGCGTTGAGAGTTACTTGTAATGACCCGTCTCCACCATTCCATAGTTTGATTGTCCCGTCAACTGACCCAGAAGCAAACAGCCTACCATCATGCGCAAACCCCACAGTCGATACCCTGAGACTGTCGCCCTCGTGGGAGGCAATTCGTCGCGTTGTAGGGCTTGTCTCCCATAGTTCAACTGTACCGTCCCAAAACCCACAAGCCAGTCGTGAACAGTCTCGCGATAAAGCCATGGCAGTGACTTCGGTTGCTTCTTGTGAGAGAGGACTGGGAGTGTCGATACCTCGTATATCCCAGAGGTACATCCCGAGGCCGCAACCGGCAAGACGAGTGCAGTCGAATGAGAAGCCCAGCGCTCCGAGCGATCCATGGAACGAAAGTGCAGAAATGAAGGAGTGGGTATTCGTGTTGTAGAGCTGAACAGCAGAAGAAGTTCCGATTGCAAGTATGTTGTCCACTGAGAAGGCCATCGACTTTGTGTATTGGTGTTTTAGAACGTCGATTTTGGCCAGGTGGTCACGGTTCTCGCTCCACAACGTCACTTTATAGCGATCTGCAGCGGCAAGTAGAGATCCGTTTGCCGAGATTGCCAATTGACGGTGATCAACATTCCTGACGGCACCAACAAGCCTACCGCTCTGAGTGTTCCACAGTACCAAGCCGTAATCGCGTGACAGAGAAACGATTCGGGAGCCATCGCCTGAGAATAGCTTGCGACTTGATCCGCATTGCAGATCAGCAATGAATCTCCCGCTGATCCCATCCCGCAGTTTGAACCCGATCGCCGACGAATAGGCGAGTCTAGTGCCAGTGAGGGAAAATTCGAGCCAAGGCACTTCGCTGCTTTCAAATCCATCGAAGTTGCCTATTAATTCGGCATTTCTACTGTCCCATAGCCAAACAGTTCCGTCAGACAACGCTGCTGCAACTCTGCTACTTTCTGAGAGCGCCAGTTGTTGAATCTTCGATGGAGTTGTAATCATAGTGCCTCTTGTGCTCCCGTTCACGTTATAGTACGTGATGATATTATCCGAAGATGAGGCGACAGTGGAAAAGTCGTTGGTAACTGCGAACCTGCGACCTGGGATCGTGGAGATGGGTGTGCCGGTGGCTGCGTCCCAGATCTTCAACTCTCCCTCCTTGCGTATGGAACCATCTACACATTCCTCAGAACAAGAAAAAAACAGAATACTATCGAGGGAGAACTTGATGACATCCACCCCTTCCCCATGACTCAGCCTAGCGACAAGGGCATCCCAATACTCTGCCCCACCCTCGATGCCACATATATTGTGCCGTGCTTCTTTAATATATCGACGATATAAGAGGCTAGATGTTGGTGAGAAGGGGAGCGCTGAGTAATACGTATGAAGCGCCGATCGACTGATGATCCCGTAAAACCTTGAAATGAAACGTAATGCGTCTGATAAGAGTTGATGCAAGTCCGAAGACGTCGAATTCTGTGTAATCTCATTAGCTTCTCGTTTGATGTATCATGTGAAAGTAAACTGTACCAGAAGTTTCATGACAGCACGAATAGCACGGTGAGCCGAGTCCAAATTCCCAATCAGGCTCAAAACTTCAAACCAATGCAGCGTGTGCTCATCCACAAACCTTTCCAATCCGTTCATTAGTTCAGTACCTTCAATGTTTGCGACCTCGAAATGATTGGCCCAGTATACGCATGCATAACGAAGGTGTTGTGGGATCTTCTCTTGTAGTTGTAAATCTGTGATCCCATCCTTCTTGAGACCTTCTTCATTGCTCATGAATCGAGCCGGATCGCCGAGACCCAAGATATTGTACTTGAGATGCTTGTTCGTTATCTTGAAACAGCATGTCGCAACCTGCGTATGGCCGATCTTTGGATCAATTCGGAGACAAGGGTCCTTGCAGCGCGCCTGGTCCGTGAGGTAATCAGGAAAAGATTTATGGTAGATCCGTGGTACATCATCATCCCCAAGTAAAATGACCGATTGAAGCTTCTCAAGCACCGCATGTATGTCCTCAACGTCCATGCTGATAAAGTGAGCTAGTGTGGAGACAGGAAGAGGACGCGAAACGAATATGATGGCGCCAACGATCGACTGGTAGCGACTGGCTATGTCGTCGTCGTCACAGTTGACAGGGACAATGTTCCGGAGTATGATAGTGTAGAAGTGATCGAGATCCTTGAAGGGTGTGTGATCCTGAGCGCAGGCGCGAAGCAGTTTTTGCATCTGAGCTGCAGGATCGGCAGCAGATTTGTCCAAAATGTACCGCACAGCTGTCGAAGCGATAATAAATAGTCTTCCTGCGGCGCGAACAAGAACGTCTATCTGCTCGTCACTCGCATACCATTGTCGCCTGCGAAAACACTTTCTGACCATTTCCAGAGATAGGTTGTGCTTGAGATAAAGTCGGATGTCACCGTCGACAATCTTATCTTCAATGTCTTGCAAGTGAAAGAGTTTATGGCAGCTACCCTGATTGCCCAAGAAATCATTAAGGTGTGGTAGGGGACGTGTTGTCAAAATGACTTTGAATGATGGCAAGTCCCGGACGAGTTGGCTTAACCCCTCGACAACAGCACATATGTCGTCCTCACAGCATTCATCTAATGCGTCGACGACGACAAGTATCGGTCGATCGCGTGACTGGACAATGCTCCGTAGCGGGTCCAGTATAAGAACCTGGAGTTGTTCTTGAGGATCCTTCGTAGTGGCCGCAGATCCGCACTCTGTAAGCAACACATCTCCAATGACCTTGGCGAAGCGTTCATTGTAGACACAAAGTTGGTATGCAATCGTTGTAAAAAGCTTCTTGGCATTATTGCGGTCTGCCTCGTCTCGTGAGAAGAAGAACGAGGCACCCAAGAGATTAAGCTTAGGGTTGGCTGCTCGTGATGCGATGGTATACGCAACGGTGGATTTCCCGATGCCAGCCAGACCGGATAGTATGTACATCCTAGACTCGTCTTGACCGGTGACCCAATTCACCATCTCTCGGAGAAGCGCCACTCTCGTGCCGTCGAAACATGGTCCACTCTTTTTCTTGGTCTGATAGTCATTAAACACGGCCTCCGCACGTGGTAGAAGTATGATCAACTGGGTCTGAAGGTGGAACACTTGAAACCACAGCGACATCGTTATTGGAGGAGTACCCACCAAAGCATGTTTCTTCAGATTGTCCTTGATGTCTGGCAACGCGGCGAGGGTCGCTATATGATCACAGATCTACGAATATCAAGTTATGCTTTGACCGCCGGCATGCACAGATACGACGTACCAAATCCCTGTGAGCCTCTGTAAATTGGCCATCTAAGCGCTCGTGAGCATGTTGGTTGTGGTGAGAAATCAAGCGTCTCACCGCCGAATTGAAAAATGGTGGCATCGCCACCAATTGTGGTAAATTTCGTATCGCTGATTTGGACGTTCGACGATCCTTGAAGCAATGTTATGGAACGAGTCTCTGTTGTAACAGTTGAGGCCTCTGTTCGGATCGGGGGTTCAGGCGCCTCAGGATCGACCGCATCTCCGTTTCCACTGTCCATGAAAGGTGGTTCTGAAGTGATAGGTGATACTTGTGAGGGAAGAGGCAAATCGATCGGAAGGCGAGGATCACCTTCGTCTCCAGCTTCCCTGCTCTGTACATCTCCAGTGAAGCGGTCAACGGATTGTGGTCGTGATACAGTATATGGTCTTTTTCGTTGGATATCCGCTTCTTCTTTAGACTTCTTTCGTTTGTGTGAAGACCTACGAGTGGTAGATTTAGAGGGAGACTTGGAAGCGGAGGCGGACATGTTGAATGTCGGTGGGTGGAACGTGTTACCGATCTCCGAATACTAAATCTAGCAACTTGCACAGCTTCGTGACGCAGAACGTTAAAATTCGGTTGCTCATACAAGGAAAATCATTTACAGCACTGCATGGTACGCCAAGTTCACCGAGGGGAGTGGACAAGTTAAAAACAACAAGAACAGATTTCCAACTTACGCACCCTTACAGCCACCCTTTCTCATCTTGACAGAGACGCTCGAAGCCTTGGCGGTCTTTGATCCAGGCGATGCTGCAATACTCATATATAAATTGTCTATTGTATCAGTACAAATACTGATGCCCAGTGAAAACTGGCTCCGGGTTGTTCTGGGAAAATCCGAGCATAGCTGAAACATCGGACAACATCAGGAGGGGTACATAAATTTGCCGGTTAGAACACAGAAATCTGAGTATACCTGAATCTATTTTCTTTTGTTGTCTGGGCTGTTCTGTATTAATCTGAAGCTATCTGATTCATTCTGAACACGTAGTAGTACAATTAGTTCTGAATTTATCTGAACCATTCTGCTGCCATCTGCTGCCATCTGAAGCGATCTGTACACATCTGACCTTTCCTGCTCACTCCAGATACCACTGGTTATCGAGTCTGAGTTAAGTCCAGACATGATCGAAAGACATGATAAACAAGTTAACAACTCACCTAGCGAACGCCGAAAGCAAGAAGTATCTTAAGTCGCATCGGCAGGCACTTGTAGACTCGAGGGCGCTCTTAGTCGTAGCTTTCGCGTCGGCCTTTCTTGCATTGACATGACCTGCAATGCAAAGTTAGAAGATAAGGCAGTGAAATGAGACGAAAAACGTTACCTTAATCTTATCCTCACTTATGTTCTTCCATTGTCGCCGTGTCCGTTGCGAAAATTGATGAGGAAGAGGTTCCTTGGTGACAATGAGTCATGGAACTACCGGCCTCGCAATTTCAGTCACTTACGAAAGACTATTTGTTGGTAGCGGATTAATGTTCATGCGATTCGGTGAGAACAGGCCTGGCTGCTGTGATTTCCCTCATTATCGTTCAGGTGATGGATATTGAGGTGAATCTCTGCTCTATGGGCGCATATATGAAGGTGAGCAGTATAGTTGGCTTGAAAGGATCACATACGTTCTGGGCGTTTGGCCGTTTGGAATACCACTGACATTATCTGCTTGTGGAATTGTCACTTAGCAGCCGTTGATTGGGTAACATATATGTACTCACACTCGTTGGACTCGCTGGTCGTAGAACTGGAAACAGCATCAACATGGAATATTGTCGCGTTTCATCGAGCGTCTTGAGAGCAGAGGAGCGGCAATGAATCGTGGATTCGTGATGGTCGTTGTCAACAAGACCAACATGGATGACAGAACTTAGAGGTGCTGGATAAGAGAGTGCGTCACAAGCCAAAACGGCGGGGAAGAGGAGATAGTGGGGAAGAAGAAGAAAGAGGACGATAGTGGAATGTGGATCATAAGGATGGCACGTGTCATAGTATGTTTGTGTTGCCACTAAATATGGAATGACGGACTTGAACGAAATCTCCAGTTTGCTCAGCCGTCGGCCCATTGCTCTGCTCACTTCAACAACATGCAAGGCAATGTAAAAGGCATTTTGTGAAAAGATGATTACCTATTTCTCAATGGCCGAGATTTTACTCACCGACGAGTCACCGTTTTTATTTAAGGCGTGTGGAGTCTGTCATTGATACTACCTAGCCTATTGCCTCGGACATGTACGAGTTGAAAGCTCCACACCTTACACATTCGCATTGTAATTTGTTCAAGAAATGGGAAGTACTGTTGTCACTGCATATGATATGATATGAAAAAGTGACGTTATTTAGGCAGTGGTGCTCGACTTTCTCTTGCAATTGAACACACTTGCTGATGAGGTGGTTGATAGCCTATGATAGGTTTACGAAATATCTTTGGCAAACATGGTCCTGGACATTGATTTGGGAATGCCAGGGACTGGAAACACTAAACAGTGGAAAGACGACTGTGATCGTGGCGCTGATATGTGCCGGCGCTCGTTCATTTAGGCAAACTGATCTTGTTGAAGTCGTTCACACTTTCGGCTGTTGATATTCTGGGCCTCTGTTCGCGGAGATGAGCCCGGCCCACCTGGCGTTCATCACACTGATCTGGCAAGCGCCGCAAGCCTCGTTGAGCATTCCCCCCACTGCAGTCCTAGCTCTCACATGCTATTAGTACATATAGGAATGGTACCTTGCAATCTGGTACAATGCCAGCACCAGGCTTGACGAGTGCGAGTAACTCATTGTTGTGGCTTGGGAGGAGATTGGTTTCGGCACAATTGAAGAACTCCATCAGCTTGAGCGGCGTAAAGAGTATCAAACGAGCGTTCCTGACGGAACAGCCGAACAGGACAAGGGGACCGTACACATATTCGTTATCTCACTGCTGCTCAAAGCAGCACAATGACGTCTTCGACCTCGTATTTTCATTCGGCCCATTTAACCTCCCAATTCTCGCCTTTCTCTACGTTCTCACCACTAGCAATACGTTGTGCAACTGAACCTCAACACTACTCCTGTACAGATCCACGGACTTTGCAACAGCATGTGACTGAAGAGCCTGTCTCGGCGTTGGCCTTTGTTCCAGGGACGACGCATTTCCTTCTGGCTGGCATATCTAACAGGCATTTTCAATTTTTCAATTTAAGAACACCTTTTGTGGGTGGTGGAAGTGGCGCGGTTTCCAGAACAGTAGGATCGGCACTTTCACCAGTTTCGTCAAACTCGTCAAGCTTGACTGCCAACACGACCGCGCTAGGGAGCAGACAGGTAAATTTGGGTCATTTAGGCTTAGGCTCCCGCTCGAGTTCTGGCCCTAACACTGGGTCCTATCATTTGCCATCTGTTCCTCCCCTCCCCTTCACCTCATACTCCCTACTCAACTCATCGGACAAATTTTCATTAGGTGTCACCTATTTCCCTTTAGCTATCATCTTTTCCCGAGTACTCGGGGATGAATTGGTCTAAGAGCGAACGCGGAACATGGCCCACTGCAATAACTAATTCTTTATCAAGGAGAACATCGCCGTAAATGGTCTATGACTCTATGTGCCGTTTCGCTGAGAGTTTCGCATTTTTAGATGTTTTTTGGGGCCTTGCAGTGAGTTGAGCTTAGCCATGGTATAGCCAGTGTGGCGACGGAGAGAGGGGAAAGAGTATAGTCGGATGTATGACTTAGATGAGGTGTACTGTATGAATTCAAAGTGGGATCTTTCATTCTGATGTCAAGGTCCTCACACTCTCAAAAGAACATCTGGAACCGCACTTCCGAAGTAATGGGCGAGCTTCGACTGTTGCCAACTTTCACTGCTGACTGTAGTGTTCACGATTATCCTATATTAGGTGTTGCTAAGATGGGATGAATACTACATGTCAAGGAAGCGGCGGCATGAACAGTCGATATTGCCAATCCATATAATATAAGAGTCTACTTCTATGCATGATTCCAGCCAGCAACAACAGGGATTTCATGAGAGGCGCACGAACAACAACAAGGAAGACCAACTTGGGCACCAGTTACGGATTTTTCTGCGTTCTCCGATGCTCTATCAACTTGTTCTCAACGTTGTTGGCTTACTTGGGTCATAATCTGGCGGTAGGGAGCCATTATCCCAGCTCCTTAGCACGTTTCCGCCAAGTTTGCCCACGTGAAATGAAGGGAATATCTTTAGTATTTCGAGTCAACGGTCGCAAGGTTCAACTGTTCTTTGGTAACATACTCACAGTACTGCATGCCGTATGGTCTGTCGCACGAAGTTATGTAGCTCGTAAGCATCAAATGGGAAACTGAGAGGAAACGACGCACTTTATCTGCTTTCTTCTTGTTCATCATATCTTTATATGGTGTCTCTTTGAGCCCACTAGGATACATGGAGTGTTTTCGGTAAACGAGCTGTTCGCTTTTCAACCCGTTACATGGATATTTTTCGTGGTTTTGATCAGCATAACCTATCATATGATTTGTATGATGTATCCGTATCTTCCTGTTGAGTCGGATGAAAATTTGTGTTTCCATATGATCAAATCCCGATTGAAAACCCACATTACTCTGTCCACCCACTGCAGACTCCCTGCAGTGTCCGACTGTTGTCCGATGATAGTACTGGAGAATCTTCTTCTTCGTCATCCGAGTCTGGGTAGAGGTTTTGCATCTGAAAGGACATTTTTCTTCGGCATTTTCATCCAGCAGGCTTTCCTTGTTGCCGGTCCTGGACAGCTGGCCCATTGTTCACTCAGAAACAAGCAATCTGCTGCATTTCATATAACAAGGGACCCTTTTTGAATAGGATATGTATTGGATAATTGATAATAGAGAAGTAGATGCAGGAGTTACATGCGCTCAGAACTACACGGTACTGCCCGGATGATTCTGATCTGCCGTTTTCAGACTCGGCAGGTCCCGGAATTTCCCAGAACGGCCCAGTCCACCTCAGAGCAGGTTTTCACTGGGACTGATGTACAACAGCTGTTATATCAGCCGTGGAAAAGTGAGCCGGCAGTGGCCGTTGCCAGTGCACTTCTGGCTTCATCCGAACAAGTGGTGGATCAACGCCACTGCCAAACACGGTGCGTATCCAGAGCATGAATGACATACCAACCAGATTCTTGTTTTAGCTTGTGCTTCCGAGTCCAATCCCGCATCAGCGGCATTTTGGCAGATCAGATCTCCGTGGATTTGTCTTTCCTCCTATTTTTTTCTTGCAAAAAACCATGGTTGGCGACACCATCGATAAGAACTGGCATTTTTTAATTTGGGTAAGAGAACTCTAACTGTCCTCCTTCCATACTCGTCTCGCTCGCATACTCACCTCCGTGGCGCCGCCTACAAAACCACTCCGTTACAGAGCAAGACAGGCAACGACACAAAGTTCACCCCCTTCAGCCCCTCTTCCACCCATTCAATGCACCCCTAGCTGAGTGGATGATCAACGCAGGCAGGCTCCGGAATCCATATACACAAATTCAACAACTGTTGAGCGACACTTTCGTTCGGAAACCTTTAAAATGACTCAACCATTATGCCACTGCGCCTTTCGACTCTCCTCTGACGGATTTCGCTCAACGTGTTGTTTCTAAGTAGTGCAAGAACAACTAATCCTACTCATTACCAGATTGAGAGCTTGAGCCGTCGTCTGATCATCTCAATGTTTTAAAACATTCAATTCTCAATTCATAGATTATT
>KN818477.1:3879-14307 GCA_000827485.1 Amanita muscaria Koide BX008
TGTTGAGGAATGGGCAAGTGTTTTCTGTTTTCTGGATTTCCAAGAAACAACAGATCCTGCCAATTTAACAACGTAGCTAGTGACTGATTTTCTATTGATTGGATCACCAGCCCAATCTGCATCAGCATAAGCTATAAATCCTTCTTTGGATTTTCCATCATAAGTTATTTTAGCATCTAAAGTAGATGCTACATAGCGAATGATATAGAGTGCTTGTTGTATATGTTTCTCAGACGGATTAGCTGAGAACTGTGACATATGTATAACAGCAAATTCGATATCTGGCCTTGTACCAAGTGCCAAATAGAGTAACAATCCTATTATAGATTGAAAATATGATCGTTGTTCAGAAGTGCAAGTTTCCTTGTTTTCTTCTGTAACACAACCAGCAGGTAAAGGTGTTCTGACCGGTTTGCAATTATGTTGACCAAATCTTTTAACGACTTTAAGTGCATAGTCATTTTGGTCTATAGATAATTTCATGGAATGTCTGTCTCGTAATATTCTCATTCCGAGATATTCTTTGACTTTTCCTAAGTCACGACATTCCCACATTTTCATGAAGCGATCTTTAAGACTTTTTAAAGTAGTCTTATCATCACCCATGAAAAGTACATCATCAACATAAAGTACAACGACTGTAGTTGATTTTTTATTATTGGAAATGTAGACGCCTGTATCTGCAAGACATCTTTCAAATCCTAATTCCTTTAAGCTTTTATGGGCTTGTTTATACCAAGCTAATGAAGCTTGTTTAAGTCCATATAATGCTTTCTTTAATCGATAAACTATGTGTTCCTGTCCTTTTATGATGAAACCTTCTGGCTGTTGCATATATATTTCTTCGTCTAACTCGCCATATAAAAAGGCAGTTTTAACATCAAGTGCTTCTATTTCCCAGTTTTCAAGCGCTGATGTTGCCAGAAGCAGTCTAACCATTTCGAATCGGGTGACTGGTGAAAATGTTTCATCATAGTCTATACCAGGTATTTGACTAAATCCCTTGGCAACTAAGCGTGCACATTTTCTGCTGTCGGATTTTATCGCATAAACCCAGTGACACCTTACTGGTTTGCGATCTTTCGGACAATTAACTAATTCCCAGACATCCCTGTCTTTTAATGATTTAATCTCTTCCTCCATGGCTTTGTGCCATTCACCATACTCCTTTTTATCCTTTTTTAATATGTCTAGTACATCCTTGTAGTGAACAGGAACCAGAACCTTTGACAATTCTGTCACTTTTGATAAGAGGTAAAACAAGATCTGATTCTGATCCCCCCTTCTTAGCAACAGCGATATATTCTGTTCAACAGAATCTATCTGTCTAGGTATTTGTGGTCTCAACTGTGTTACTGTCCACTGCCTGGCTTTTGTACCAGAAGGCCCCTGACCAGTTTTAGAACCCGAAGGTTGTTTCAAGAGTTCTTTTTCAATTTCAACAGGACGCCTAGGTCCATATGAATTGTCAGGTCTAATATTAGGCTTAGGATTTCGCGTACTTCTTCGTAAAGGACGAGGTGCCTGAGGCTCAGGCAAATCCCGAAAAGGATTTTCCTCAGGAGTTTGACTCCTTTCCGGAGTCACAGGTCTAGTATCCTGCTGTGGAACAGGAGACCTGGGTGGTGAATATCTTTGTTCATCATCAGAGTTTGAGGGCTGCTGTCGCCTCAAGGGTGCTCTACTCCGATCTCTAGGAGGTGGAATGTCTAATTCTTCAATTTCTGGGTTGGAATTGTTCTCTTCATTGTCCGGATAAAATAATTCAGTGGTATCATCCCTGGTTGGACGTAGCATATTGTGAGATGCTTCATCATGGTTCTTTCCTCTTGGGAAGTAATTTTCGTCAAACTTGGCTTGTGTACTCAGAACAATAGTATTGTTCGAGTTCATAAATTTATAAGCTTTCATATCATTTGGATAGCCTATAAATGTCATAAATTCGGCCTTAGCCGTTAATTTATCTTGACGTTTTTCTCTGGGAGTATATACCCAGGCAGCACAACCAAAGGTTCTAAAGTGCTTAACGTCAGGTTTCTGTTTTAATAATAACTCATATGGAGTTTTCCAGTTGGCTCTTCTTAATGGCGTGCAATTATAAACATGAATGGCAGTATCCATGGCAAAATTCCACCAGGATTTTGGACAATATGCGTCCAGACGCATGCATTCTGCTTTTTCAAGTATAGTATTATTTAATCTTTCAGCACGACCATTTTGTTGATGCATGTGAGGAGTACTAGTTTGATGCACTATTCCCTTTTGTTTAAGGAAATTTTGGAAATTTGCAGACATAAATTCTCCGCCTCGATCTGATCTGAACATTTTGAGTGTCATGCCATATTGGTTTTCCATCAAGGATAGCCAATTTTTGAACATGTCAAACGTGTCTGATTTATGTTTGATAGAAGTGATCGATGCGTATGACGAATAGTCATCAAGAATCATTAGAACCCATTTAGCCTTATGGTAAGACTCTATAGGCATTTCTAAAAGATCCGCATGAACTAACTCAAGTGGCTGTGAAGCTCGCTTGGTTGATTCTTTGAAATGTTTTAAGTGCATTTTTCCCTTAGTACACCCCCTGCATATCTCATCTTTAGAAGGGCAATCTATTTCTTCCGAGAAACCTTGTACGTTTTCTTTAACGTGTCTTAAGACATTTTTGGACGGATGTCCGTAACGTCTATGCCAAGTGTCATACATGATATTATTTAAGATTTCTTTTGGGATACTATCCTGCAGTAATCTTTCAAGTGCATCAAGAGGTGATTCCTGCTTAAATTGCACAGGCTTTCTAGGATATATGATCCTAGATTGAGCCCAATGGATAGAATCATTTAAATGCAAAGGATAACCTTGCAAACAAACTCGTCCATTTTTATCACAGAATGTAGAACCATTTATGTCACTTGTTACTTTAAGACCACTTTTAAATAATGTCCCTTGGGACAGCAGTCTTTGTCCTGTTACCAGTAAATAGCATACTGGAGATAATAATAAGGTGACTGTTCCATCATCGGTTTGATGTTCGATTCAAACAGTTCCTTCTCCCATGACAAATGTCTTCGCATTTTTATTTGCGGTGTTTAATGGGATAGGTACTTTATGTGGAGTATAAGACTCAAAGTCTTCGATATATGGAGTAAAGTGATGTGAGGCACCACTATCAATTAACCATAATGCGGGTTTTGTGTTTTTAATATGAACACATGTGGGACATTCGCAATTACTTATCATTTGACTATAAGTTCTCACTGATTCCAAATTTAATGTTATGTTAGCAAAGACTTTGTTATTATTACATGAGCTAATACATGATTGATTAGCTATAGATCGAACGAGGCTTTCCTGATTAGCCGTCGTACTCGTCCATGGTAAAGTCTTCACTTTATAAGGTGCCACACAAGTGGACTTTATATCAGTGTGAGAACTGTCAGTGAAATGATTAACATACTTGTAGTAATCGCCTGGTCCCAATCTCTCATCTCCGAGAGATACTACTGATTCAGTATCAAACATAGTTTTCGGGTCTTGCGCCCGACCAGCGTTTTGCCAGTGCTTGTATTCATCAAGGTCTAATTGCTCTTGCTTTTTGGACTTTGTGTTCTGAACTGTTTTCAGAACATAACCAGTTGTGTCTCCTTGATCCATATTCTCATAGTCTTCATGAGAAAACCAATGAGAATTTCCTTTTGAATCAATTTCAATTTGTCCTTTGAAATCAGGATCAGCAAGTAATTCCGAGTTCGTTTTAAAATAAATCATCATTCATAGACATATGAGAATTATCAGAATCCTCAGTAAAATTGGTTTATAGTCCGGAGACTTTTGAAGTTCAGGACTAATGATTTGATGAAAAGCCGAGTTTTGTCCTCGCTCTTGGTGTGTATTTTGTCATCTTTGCGATACAATATCTGACTCACCTTCTACCAATAGTCCTTCATCCGTATTACAAACTCGATTATATCAAGATGGCATGGGGGGGTGAGAAGGAGCAGCAGGCAGAACGTGATGAAGGGAATTTGAATGCCAAAAACTGGCAGGACGAGGCTCGAAAGGTGCTTGAAAACACGGTACGTCTTTCACTTCACTTTCATTCAAGCTAATATCCTGATACGTTACAGATGGAACACTATTGGAGAAACCGATACAAGCTACCGGCTACTAGTTCGTGTACCAGTGAAGCCGTGCCACCCCAGGGATCTACATCAATTCTGTCTGACTTTGATCGATATCGAGAGGCTCGCCTTCAGGAGGTGGACGAAGAGGACGAAGAGGGTTGGGAGGCCGAGATGCGACGGTATCTGAAGGTAGTTGCACGCAACATAATGAAGGAGAGTGATATTGTCGAGTGGTGGCAGGTACATTTTATCTATTTCAATGTCAAACAATCCTTTGATTCTAATCACTGTTACTAGGACAATGCAGGTCGTTTCCCCACCCTTTCGCGTATTGCCCTTGATGTCCTACCTGTCCGAGCATCATCAGTTCCGTGTGAACGGCTCTTTTCGGCGAGCAAGCAAACTGCTGATGATCGTCGTTCTCGTCTTGGAGATGCAAAGTTCGAGGAATTGCAAGTCATGAAGTTCGCTTGGCGTCGGAACATTCCCAATCTCGCTGCCTGGAACTCCTTGGATATGGAGGATGTTACTGATCTAGACAAATGTGAACACTTGTTACAAAATGACGACTGGGAGAAAGATCTTGATAATTTGGATCAAGAAGGACATCTCGTAGACTCGGACATAGATTAGACACATTGTTACACACACAGATGGACTTTTACTAGCTTACAACTAATTATAACATTATACAGGTGCTTTTTCTGCACGAAATGACCGGTCAGAACTGGGTTCAAACCAGTTCATGACCGGTTTTTATCAGACCGGTCACTGACTGGTTTTCCTACATTTGATAAAACAACCTGACCGGTACTGACCGTCAGTACTGGTCAGGTCAGGTTTTTTGAGTGAACTTGACTTTTTGGTGACCTGTTTGGTCACGGTCACATCCCATGGAGGGGAAAAAACCGGACCAAACCTGACCTTCAAACACTACTAATCAGACCATCTAAGGTACCGATTCTTTCCTTTAAAGGAATCCAAATTTGCTGAGCTAATGGTTTGCCCCCATTAGCTATGGTTTCAGCGCCTTTTTGTAATAGGCATTGAATATGTTCTGGATATTGGGAAAGATCATTAAAGGTAGAAGTACCTTCATTTTCTTTGTCCGAAGACTCTAGCGGAGTATCTTCCCTCTGCTTTCCTTTGCCTTTAGATTCAGCTTTGAGTTGGCGCTGATAATCTAAACATTCCCAATGAGCGTTAATCACTTGTTGGTTGACATAGTGCTGTTCATCTGAAATGGGTTTAGGGAATGGTAAAATAGGCATTCGTTGATTCTCTTCACCGCTATCAGAGTTTTCATTCTCCGATTTCTGTTCGTCAACTCCAGCTATATTAGCGAAGTAAACTGAAGTGTGATTGGAAGGTCCAGCCTCCCCAGCCAATTGAGCTCTCTTCTTTTTCTTATTGAGGCGATTCTGTTGATTTCGCTCCCAATTTTGACCACGACCACCTCGGGGATTGAAAGATCCGTGGGGTTGATAAGATTCATCCTGCTGTTGATTAGCGGGATTTTGATGAGGGTTTTGATAAGGAATTCTTCCTCTTCCTCGAATCGAGCCTCTTGGCTGTGTTGGACGACCTCTTCCAGTAGAATTTGAACCTCCGTGACCATGCCAGTGTGGCGAATGGGGGTTATGATTAAGTGATTGTCGAGAAGTGTTGGCGGCATTTGAAGAGTGTGATGCCCCCTTGCGACGATACTCCTCGAGAATTTTAGGAAGTATGGAAGGAATCGTTAGATTGGTGAGAGTTGTAGTGGCTAAGATGGTCGAAGCAAGACCATCCCAGGAAGAAGGAAGGGCGGCGAGGACTGTCATTGCCAGAACTGAAGCTGGCAATTTTACTTCATTGCTATTAAGATGATCAATAATCGTCTGCAATTTATTGATTTGGATCGAAGGATCCTCAGAATTTGACATTTTCCAATGTATGAGTGATTGGAAATCAACAAAGATGCCAGCGGCACTGGGAGTTCCATATGCTACTGTAAGGGCAGTCAATGTTTCTTTGGCAGTATCGCCAAGATAATGCCATAGATCTTGGTTCATTTTCAATGCAATGACACCAAGGGCCTTATCATCATCCTCGTCCCATTCTTTATGATCTTTATATTTTGCCTCTATTCTATCTTTTTCTATCTGAGTCGTTTTCTCCTCATAACGAGCTACAGATTCATCTTTAGTCAATTCTGGTTTGACTTCATCAACTGCATGCCAAAGGCCCTGGCTACGTAAGTAGGAGGCAATTGCAGTTTTCCAAATATTGAAATTGGTTCCGTCGAAGATGGGAACTTGAGTGGAAAGATCTTTGGTAGACATGTTTGATATCTAAATAAAAATTAATCAGTAACCATGCATTTTAAGGCACTCACAGAAAATCAAAATGGTACTCCACAGCAATGCTGATCGATCAAACTCAGCAGACTGTTGAAAGTCTGCTCTGACGGAGTCAGATCATCTCCAATGGTATGCTTTTCGTATTAGGTATAGTGCTTGGGGGCTTCATCGCCAGATAGTTCAAACACGATCCTTTTGCATTTGCTACAACTATTGATCCCATCATGTTCGCTAACCGTTAACTCCCCAAACAACAGATGTCACCTGTTGAATGTGTACTGACAGGTTTCTGCATGATTATTGTGGGGATCTAGTATGTTCCGCTATAAAGCAGAAAATGCTAAGTGACCCTTTGACTATCAGGAGTGTCTCAAGGTCTCAACACCCTTGCAGACGAGGTATAGTAAAGTATATAATACTATTTAGTTTTGGTACTAATAAGATTTCCATCATTTCTTCATGAAATCTTTCTTTTCATGGGCTGAACGATAAGGTGCAAGACCTCATGCAGTCCCCAATCAAGAAAAGATAGCGATCCAAAACAATATCTATCCTACTTTCCCAAAACAATACTATCTATGACCCTAAGGAGGGTTCCTACACTAAGGGAGATGCCATTCAGAGCTCCCCACTCCCCAGTCTTGTCACACCAACAAGGTGATGCCGACTTAGGGTTTATACGGAAGTTACATGAGGTAGCATATCTACTTTCTAAGGGCCTAAGCACCCTGTGTATATAAGTTGATAATTTTCGCTACTCATGCATGCAACTGTAACATGCATAAGGCGCCAAGATTTAAGTAACCTTGGAAAACCATGGGTACACGTCCCCCATGAGGCTTTATGCCGTTTTTCAGTTAAGCGGATAACAGCGACCGCTTGTACTTAGAGTGTACAATCCTGGTTATAGTTTCTAGGCATCCAAGCCTGTGTACACTGCAGATCTGGACTGAAGTGTAATGATCCTTTTTGCTAACTAGCTATCCAGCCTCCATCTGCATAGGATGGGAATGATGCTGGCAGGGACATACACTCAGGCGTAATCTGAGGTACTACCAGTCTTATAGTCCCTGGTGGACTCCATTACACCTCTATGGTCCGAGCGCTTTATTGGGGTAAAGGACAGTAACAGATTAGTGACCAAATCCAGCCCACACTGGATCCCTACTATAGCACTAATACCTAGTGTTAAACAACCACTGTCAATGACGAGTGAATGCCATAGGCTATTGCAGCAGGGCCCATAACCTGTCGAAATAGGACTATGCAGCAGCGCAGGTTAAGAGTGAGTATGGAACATACTCACATGTGGGTAAGGAAGTTTAGTAGTGATGGTAGGAGGGAAAGGAACGATTGCATTCTTTAGTCTAAGGGTACAGTTTATATACCTATCTAAAGAGTACAGACCATGTATCACATGACTACAATTAGTAAGAACTGCAGTCAATGACACAAGCATTATTATGTATCTCAGATAGAGATCCGTGATATTAGTAATTCCCTATTAGTAAGTCTGGATAGATATCCGATCCTTATCTAATCTAATCTTGATCTTATCATATCAAGATCTTATCATATCTATTGATATAAACATCTATAGATTCGACAAGAACTTCGGCCCCAGCAGTAGAGAAACGACTAGAGGAGCTAAAGAACTTCCGAGAGGAAGCTCTTGCTGCGCATGAACTCAATAAGCAACGAATGGCACAAAGGATCACCCGGAAAAGTAAACCATTCAAAATCGGAGATAAGGTGTGGTTATCGACAAAGAACCTATCCATAAAAGGACCAGTGAGGAAGTTCGCCCCCAAGAAAGTTGGACCATTCAAAATTACGAAAGTCATGGGGCCAGTTACATATCAATTGAAATTTCCCTTCCAATGGAGAGTCCATAGCGTATTCCATGCTTCTCTCTTATCGGCCTATCGCGAAAACAACTTCCACGGTCCGAACTACCTGGAGCCACCACCTGATATTCTAAATGGAGAAGAACAATGGGAAGTTGAATCAATAGTGAAACACAGGGGAACCGGGAAACGCCGAGAATATTTCATCAAATGGAAAGGGTATCCTAGCAGCGAAGACACATGGGAACCAGAAAGACACTTAAAGAATGCACGGACCATACTGAACAACTATAAGAAATGTCACAAACTGTGAAGAGACCCCGTCTTCTCATCATGCAACAAAATGTCTTCCCCCACTGTCCCCAGCTATGTATTCCCAGACACCCGTTCTCCTTCCCCGATCCTCTCTGTCCCTACGCCCATCACCCTCCCAGTTATCGCCCCCCTCCCTGTCTCCGCTCACTACATCCCCGTCAACAATGAAGTAATTCCCTATTGGAGCGATGAGGAAGGAGTGACCACCCGCTTCTCCACCCCAGAATATCAGATCCTCCACCCCCGAATATCAATACCAACCCCCCAGGCCTCTCTCTGTCTCCCCCGGACCCCCCACTTCCCCCCGATGGACTCCAACTTCTCCCCCTGCCCCCACCATTACCCCTCCTCCGGAAACCCCTGCTCCCCTAGTCACCCCAGAACTCAGCTTTACCCCGGTAATTCCCCCTGGCCCCTTCAATCCTGTCACAATAGTCATACCAACGAGCATCCACTGAGCCCGGAGTCAGGCTCTCAAAGAGATCTATGAACGTCTTCTCCTCACCAATGACATGAGAGAAAGAGTTCACTGAGTCATTGGTATCCTATGGAACTATGGGAACATGACCGCAATCACTCATCGAGTCACCCAAGGAGGAAATCCCACCCTCTTCGACTTTCTGGAGATATTCCAGAACATAATCAACATGGAAGTCCACGCCCCTGGGACTCAACAGGTCCAAGACCATTTGACAGTCGACCTCGCCCTGTGCATGCTCGAACATGGAATCGAGCACGAAATCTACTGTGCCATGCATGGAGCTAGTTGGGGGAGAGACAACGGCCCGATTTTCCATAATCCGGAGATCCAAAACCATGCAGGGGTCAATAGACCATTCCACGCGTCCATCCATGACCGCCCCCCTCCCACTCCCAGAATCGGAATTAATGGCAACCAACAAGCTTGCATCACACGATTGCTGACCAGAGGGGCCTCCACCCAACGCGATCTGGAAAATCAAAACCAAGCACTGAGGAACCTCCTCAGAGACATGGAGACCCCAGTCATGGCCCCCCTAAACTGGGAAGAAACTTCCTTCCTCAATAATATCATCGGTCAGCAAACACAGGTCTCCATCCCCTCCTCGGTCACTACCATTCCCCCGTTCGACTCTCTCAACCCCACTGCCCCCGCTTTCATTCCCGCCCGCCCGCAAACCCCTCGCCCCTCTCAAGAACCTCATCAACCCTTCACCAAGATCTCCATGAACAATCCGCAAGATCTCTCTCTCGTCACAAGACGCGCCCAAAGACGTCAAAGGGTGCAAAACGCCACCACCCGACGCCCCAATATTCCTCCTCCCTCTCCTACTCAACAACGCGCCCCCCAAACAGCTCACAGAGGACGACCTTATTGCCAAGCTCCCCGCCCCCAATGTCCCGATCCTTTTGAAGGATTCTACGATGCCGCGGGAGAACACATCGACGGGTACCACGGCGTTAGTGACTGAACTCAGGCGAGTTCAGACATACGACAGGGGTAATGTTACAGCCTGCGAGTACGCCCTCTCTTTTCCTCTGTTTACCTTTCTTTATCTCTGTTTACCTTGGACATCTCTCTTCTGGGCCTTACAGCCTTTCTGTTCCTGCGCACAGCTATTGCTGTGTTCCCATCATTCTATTGTTCTCTCCTCCATTGTACTTATATATAGACCTCTATTGTTCCCTATATCCGCTCTCCCTTGTCCTTGTACTATATAAACCCCATGTACTTAGCTAGTGCTCCTCAGCTTGACCTCAGCTGAGCAATACCATCATTGTACTTGGCTCATCAGACTGGTGGAAGTAAAGCCTTAGAAC
>KN818478.1:3484-19694 GCA_000827485.1 Amanita muscaria Koide BX008
GTCGTCCTATTTAGCAATAAAACGCGTCCCAAATGTTGTGGGAAGCCAATCGGACCTTGGACGCACTTCAGCGTCACGCTTACGGAATTGGAAAGTAGGGTTCCGTTAGTAATTGCCTAATCTGTGTAAAGAGTGTTATTAACAGTTAATAACCATGTTACTAACAAGGAGTCTGGTGAGGGCCGAAAATCCTGGTTAGAAATTGCGGAGTCCTCGGAGACTGGAGACAATTCAGGCGGCTCAGGCCAACTCTCCTGCGTTCCCACATCAGGAAAAACTGTATTTGATAATTTACGACCATTTAGGCCAAATTACGTCTAATTATGATGATTTAGCAAGTAAAAGAAAATAATGGTAAGTAATAGCTGAGGGGGGTGACCTAAAAGTTATCAAATGTAAACTACACCATTTTACTGTAAATTTCGGTGAATTAGTTCATTATAGCCTTACCAATTGAACTCTTGTCTTAAACGAGTACTGAATCATACTGTTCATTCTAACGAAATGTGTTATTAAATGATATACTACTAATACAATGTATCTATAATGTACAAGGGAGCTATATTCAGTGTTACCGTTCACGTAATAATCACCCATAACCAGTCTTCGTATATTGAGTACTGTGCATTGGTTAGACTTCGCTGACTGAGATTGAAAGGTATACTTACAATTGGCATTGAGCGCCGTTACCTGTAAGTTGTTGTGTCTAAATGGCTATCAATTCCTAACCGTAAAGGTGTTAATGATCAACTTACAGAAGCGGTCTATAGCTCCATGCTGAATGTGAAGGCTTGAACATAACATTGGCACGAGTTGAAAGCGTATGCATGTCACAAGCGCTATGGTTACGCCGAGTTTGATCAACTCCCGACCAAAGGTATTGATGATACACGTACGTACCAAGATCATCGCCAATGCACGCACGTGACACACTGCATGAGGACTGGAAAGAGTCAAAAACACGCCAGCACGCTGAGTGTAAAAAAATCCATCGAAACTAAAGGCGGAGAGTCAATAGGATTGGGCGACTGAGTGACCTGAGCCTGCCATAGAGGGCAAAGGCGACTGAACGACCTGAGCGGGGTCAAGGGCAAGAGAAACAACGGAATGACCCAAGTTCAACTATTTAAGTGAGGTGTGTAATTACATGAGTAAATATAAATAAATACAATCATGTGACTGGTCACCTGAGTCTGCTGTGCATGTCAACAAGGTAACGTGATTTGATTTCTTTGCTCTCGAGTTCCGCGGAGTTCGTCATTGGCCCCATCCTCAGGTTCACACCCAACCTACGCCGGTGCAGTCATGGGCGTACTAGTGACACTGTTTATCCCAGTCCTCCCTTATGGATCATTTTTTCGGAGCTAACATTTGCATACCATCAATTCTAGCCTACACTGTTCAAGCAAACTACGGAGCTGGCTGTGCAACGACTTTGGGCCCACAGCACACTTTTTCTTCCCTGCCCAAGTACGTTGCATTTACGTATATTTTGACATGTCTTATGTCTAGCTTATCGTCGCTCCATTCTATCCACAGACAACTGAGACGACGTCACGACATCCTCGCCATAACGCCTGAGCGCTTCATCTGCCAACGGCAGTCATCCTTCACCCGGCCCTCCCCAAGTACGCAAACCATCCCTCAAAGCAGCCGAACAAAAACGGCGAGACTCGCAACTCGCTTAAAACAACATTGGATGAGCTTCAGAATCGTGGGATGTTGCCCTCAATACCTCTCCCATCAAACTGGGAACCAAGAAATTGCCACATGTTCTTCGTAAATCTTTTCTCTGACTATCGCACTTATTGTTAACTCAGTAAAATAATCAATAATCTTTTTGTAACTGATTGTGATTTATGTTTCGTTATGATGAATTAGGACGATTACAGGTTTTTAGACCGATTATTAATTTTTAGACATTTTAGCATCTATTAGTAGTTTGTTAGATCCGAATTATCAAATACGGTTTTTCCTGATGCACGCACTCTGCTGAACTGCTTCCGAATCGTTTCCTTCTCAGTTGGGTCTGCTTTTACTGTTTTTGCGAGACGTGCAGCAGGAGCGACGGTTTGCTTTGTCCACTTGAGCCCTTTGGCGACAGGACTTGGGATTACTCGTTGCCGCCATGGTGAATGCCGTTGAAAGAAAAAGAAGCTCGGTTCAATGAAGTTTGCCAGACGGTAGCACTGCAGTGGTCATCTCATCTGTCCGTTAGTGGAGACAGATCTGGGCGCGGAACCGTTCTGTTGCAGCAAGAATGTGGAGTCACATCAGTGGATGTTGGTGGCATGTTACGGTTGCAGTCTTGTGAGTTACTCGCGTTCGAAATAGTATAAAAAGGGACAACACTAGAGCAGTTGAAGAGGAAGCCAGAGATGTTCGTATTGTAAGGACCTGCTGGACTAGACGCATAAGAAATGTAAACCACGGGCGCATACCTCGAGAAGAAGAACATAATCGAATTCGGAGTATGTCAGCCAAGATGTAGAATAATTGATACCACAGTCATAATGTATATTAGTACAGGTAAGAAGAGCGCGTAGTTGTTCTAATCGCACAGGTTGTTATCTAGGTTGGGAATCATTACAGGCTGCAGGGACGTTTGATCGATTTGCTCCGTCACTTTCATCACCTTCACTACCCACATCCGAACAACTCCTCCATTGATGCAGGCCATTCTCATGAACACCAGCTCCCACACAATTGAGATCATAGATGAAGTCGTTGACCATTTACAAGACAACAATGAAGCGCTAAAAGCCATCTCGCTGTCATCAGTCACGTAAATTCCTACACCACGCTCGCAAGTATCTCTTTGCTGCTTTTGTACGACAAGGAATTCTCAAAAGCACTCGGTCTATTCCAACAAACGCTCGAGACAGAAATTGCAACGTTTTCTCTACGACACCTCTATCTGAACAACATCACATGGTGTCACTTGTCAATCGATATCCAGGCCGCGATCCAGCGCTTGTGGGCTTCAGATCACTCGATATGGTTACCTTTTAACAGTAAATACATCGACAGAACTCTCAGTCTTTAGCTTCAACATCCACATCTTCGCGCCGCTGCTGTTTTTGCCCTAAAGCCAGACTTTGCGCCAACGACGCCTGCTCTTCCTTTGACATTCCCATCCGTCCGCGCCAGTGGTCTTTCACACTTGTGAACAACGGCCTTTCTGTCTTTCCCAACGGCCTGACACCACATGACTCGACAGCGACGCTAGTTCGTCTAGGATAGTAGAAACTTGTTCGGGCGCGAGAACACCATACCAGTCTCCGAATGGGTAGATGAGGACGTTGGGAGCGTATCTTAATAGTTTACAATGATACACATAGAGGTAAAATGTTGAAGAGATATGGAATTATAACAAAAGGGAGATAACGAACTGGTGTCCACCGACATGTCCCACTTCACCAAGCCTCAGTCTAACCTTCTTCTCTCCATCTCCAATAAAAAGTCCCCTCTGAACGATCTGTTCATGGACTGTACGAGCGAACGCACCGCCTCGAACGCCGCATCGACAGTCCCGCGCCATATGTGTGCAGATAAGTATGTGTACTTCGTCTGGTTCATTACCAATTCCACTGTCTTCCGAAGAGGAGTGGTAGTCCCCGATAGCAAATTGACGAATCGTCTCTTCCACTTGTTCCATGTTTGAGAGCGTGACTTGAGGAATCTCCAGTCGTCCATTTTTCGAAAATACTGTCGCACTGTAGTTTTCCCCGCCCTCGTCTGGTGGTTCAACTGCGTTGTGTGCTGTTGAGTCTTCCGGTGTCGTTGTCGGCGTTGATATCGATAGTGCTGTTGCAGTCGTCACTGTCTCCACTCCGGTCGTGCAGCAAGTTGGACTTGGACTTGGACTCGGACTCGGACTTGAACACGGCGACGTTGCTGGCGGATGCCAAACCTAGTTGACGACTCCACCCCATTTGAGAGCGGCTACTTGCAGTCGTTTATGGACTTGAGATTCTGGTCCCCGTGGTCGGTGGGGGTTTATTGGAGGGGTGTGCAGGAGTATATAAGCGTCGCGCGGCTGTACGGTGCCTCGGAGGGAAGAGAGTGGAGGCGGTGGTGGAAGTGAAGAGGACATACGGCGTCGGAAGACTCGGAAGACGGGGAATTTCATGGAGGTACAGGAAGCAACTGGAATCCTTGGAACTTAAAGCGCGCCGGTTTTGCAAACGACTCCTGAGCGAATGGACTCGGCAAATGGACTTCTGCACTCTTCTAGTATGATCTTGTAGAATCTGTGGTTACGTTGTAGTCGGTGTCATTGAACACAGAATTTTGCTTCAAGCTGCCTCCTCGAGCTCAGGATTCTGCAAGATCCTCTGGTGACCTAGACATTAGTAAACAAGTCCAAACTTGGCAGCACCGCCCCGTGTGCGAACTTGTTATCGCTCATCACAACCGTTTTGCTCAAACCATGGTTAAAGGCAAAGCTCGCAAATCTGATACTGGCCAAACGGCGGAGGGTCTTGAACCACCTACGATTCAGGTCGACGAAACCGTATGCCCTACACACTTTTCTATTCCGGCTCCTTATCTCATTTACCTGTTCCAGCGCCCCGAGTCACGGTTACCTCGTGAAGAGTCTTTTGGTCGCAAAACCAGGGCAAAAGTGCAAGGTCTCCTCTCAGTACGTCCCTACCTACCAAGCGATCTCGCTATATTGATTGCTTACCGCTTATAAGCATCTGCGGCCTTCTCATAGTCGCTCAGTTTCACGTACCCCTTCTGAGGATAGGAATAGCCAGGCACGTTATCTATCCATTCTTTCATGTCTGACATATCTCACATGAACTTGTGAAGGTCACTGAACAAACAATCCCAGAATCCGTTGGAAAAATGGAAAAAGACGCTCAAGAAGGATCCTCCACGGTGCGTTGTGTATCTATCATCACAGGACAACAACCTTATGCTCATTCGTCGCACTCTATGTCGGGATCCATCTGCTATCAAGATTGGAGCGATCGATAGGGAAGCTGTACAGGTCGCCGTCAAGGAAGCGGAGCAAAAGGTTCAAGCCATGCATACGATGGGCGGCGGTGTACAGAAGGCGGCCGATCTGGGGACTCAAGCAGGCACTACTTTTGATACAGTGTACAAGGCCTCCAACGTTCTCGATCCCTTGAAAGTCTTTGATTCTGTCGTCAAGGGCCTTGGTGACGTACGCTTGATGTCCTCTCTTCATCTTTACTTTCAACCTTTGATACCCGTTCACAGGTCCATCCATACGCAAAAGTTGCGTTGAGCGTGCTCTCCTGGGCGTCACAGGTTTGGATCAACATCACTGGTTTTCGTCCAAACACTAAAGCTGATTAAAAAGGCTATTATTGCCCAAGTGAGCAGGGACAAGTCAATACAAGTCCTTCAGTCGAAGATCGCCGGCGTCTATAAGCTCATGATAGAAGATGGTCGACTCGAGAAGATCATCAGTATGAAAGACGTCCTCACTCAGGCGAGCCAAGTCATGCTAGAATGTGCCAAGTTTATCCAAGCTTATTCACAACCCGCCTTTCGTGAGCAGTACTCAAGTATATTGCTCAAGTTCTCGCGCTGACGTTCGTGTAGTGAACCGGCTCGGCAAAGGGATTTTCTCAAACACGGCAGAGGCCGTTGCTCAGTACAGCAATGTCATTGATGGGCTTGTACAACAGTTTCATGGGAATGCTATGCGCGATGTTCTAATTACGACGCGGGACATGCTGGAAGATTTAAAGCAATTGGGTATGTCACGATGCATTTCGACTGATGTTCTCCGGCTCAAGTTTTTTGCGCGCAATGTAGGGGACAACCAACACATCAATCTGGTCGCATATGCTAAAGCAGCAGGCTTGAACACAACAAAGGCTTGCTTAGAGGGCACCAGGGAGGAAATATTGCATGACGTCGTGGACTGGATGGACAACCCTGATATCAACGCGGCCCGCATCTTATGGCTCTTCGGTGCCGCTGGCACGGGAAAATCAGCCATCGCACATACTATTGCTCGCTGCATGAAAGATGCCGGTGCACTCGCATCATGCTTCTGTTTCGAAAAAGGTGATGTGAAACGCTATACCAAATTGTTCACCACTATTTCGCGTGACCTTGCTGGTCGAGACCTCCGCTTCAAGCAAGCTTTGGCCAGCATCGTCGCTCGTGATCCGTCGATCACCACCACGGTTGACATTGTACAGCAATGGGAGAGGCTGGTCATGGAGCCAATCTCCGTCATTTCAGGAAGCATTGTTGGTCGTCTCGTGATCGTGATAGACGCTCTGGACGAGAGCGGCGATGATCAGAGTCGGAAGCACATCCTTGATACCCTCACGAAGAAAGCTGCGGCATTGCCTAGTAACATCCGCATATTGCTCACTTCCCATCCAATTCACGACATTTGTAAAGCTTTCGAGGCCGCTGACCATGTCATGCGCGTGTCAATGGATGACATCCCAATGTCCTCTACAAAACGTGACATCCACTCTTACATTTCTGATCAACTCAGTGACACAGATCACCACTTTAGTGTGGGCGAGATTGCCAGAATTGTAGAGCGGTCTGATGGGCTGTTTGAGTGGGTGCGCCTCGCTTGTAACTACATCAAGTCAAGCAACGCTGGCCTCTCCGAGAAAGAACGCTTCGACGATCTCATGTCCCGTACTGAGAGAGAAGGAGTGGAACTTCTCGATAACATGTACAATGTCATCCTCAAAGAGATTCTAGGAGAGCGGCCGCAAGAACGTGTACTTGCTCGTTTCCGGTCTGTGATGCGGCACGTCTTGTTCACGATGGAACCCCTTGCATTGGATCCATTGATCACCTTGCATCGCAGCATCCAAAATGAACACAATCGCTACGATGCGGAAGCTACAATTCTACGGCCTATGGCTTCTGTACTCGCGAGTGTCCACAACAGGTCCACCCCCATTCGCCCGCTCCACTCGTCGTTTCATGATTTTCTGACTGACCAAGATCGGAGTGGTCAATTCTTCGTCGATGAGGCAGATGCACACCACGACCTCACTCTCTCCACTCTCAATATCATGCAACGAGAGCTGCGCTTCAACATTTGCCGACTGGAGAGTTCTTACTTACGGAATTCTGAGGTCAGTGATATGGCGCAAAGGGTCAAGCTGTATATTTCACCCCAACTCTCATATTCCTGCCTCTTTCTGGTGAATCATGTGGCAGGAACACCATTCAACAGTCGTGTTGCTGACGCTCTCCGGGCGATATTGGGGAATGAGTGGACCATGTATTGGATCGAGACACTCAGTGCCCTTCAGTCCGTCAGCATCGTACTCAAATCCCTCACTTTGATTTCAGAGTGGCTGGAGGTAAGAGAAAGTATTGTCACCTGCATCCTATATTGACCTGTGGACAGAACAAGGAAGGTTATGAATTGGCAGTAGCAGCAGCAAAAGATGGCATACAACTTATCCAGAACTTCGGAACCATTATATCTGAGAGCATTCCACATTTATATCTCTCTACACTGCCATTCCTGCCCCAAAATTCTGTGTTCTCAGGTTCTTTTTCGTCAAAATTTCCCTTAACTGCAAAGCTTGTTTCAGGGAAAACTGCTACCTGGCCTCCAGCCCAGTGTTTACTTGGTGGTCATGATGATGTTGTGAAGTCTGTTGCCTTCTCACCAGATGGAAAGTTGGCAGTGTCAGGTTCAAAGGATAAAACAATTAGGATCTGGAATACAGAGATTGGTGTGTTGGAGAGAGGGCCTCTCTATGGTCACAGTGGTGGTGTGAACTCTGTTGCCTTCTCCCCAGATGGTAAACAGATAGTGTCTGGTTCAGGCGATAGGAGTGTTTGCATATGGGATGCAGCAACTGGTTCACTGGTCAGAGGGCCACTGCAGGGACATTCTGGTGTTGTTTGGGCAGTTGTGTTCTCACCAGATGGTACCAAGGTTGTATCAGGTTCATCTGATCAAACCATTTGTATGTGGGATGTGGAGAGTGGTTTGATGATCAATCAACCCCTCAAAGGGCATTCAGATTCAGTTTGGGCATTATCTTTTTCACCAGATGGTCAGAGGTTCATATCAGGTTCAGGTGATAAGACCATTTGTATGTGGGATGCATACACTGGCTTGAAAGTATGCAAACCTTTTGAAGGGCATTCAGGTGCCATCTACTCAATCACTTTCTCATGTGATGGCAGGAAAATTGTGTCAGGTTCAGAGGATAAGACAATCTGTATTTGGGATGCAAAAACTGGTGTGCAACTGCATAGTCCTCTCACAGGACATAGTACTGGGTGGATCTCTTCTGTTCTTGTCACTCCCAATGGGAAGTGGATCATGTCTGGCTCAGATGATCACATTCAATTATGGGACATAGAAACTGGCAGCCCAGTGAGCAATCCTTTCAAACCACACAGTCGATCAGTTAAATCAATTGCAATCTCTCCTGATGGCAAGAAATTCATGTCAGGATCTTTTGATAACACCTTATTCATTGCAGATGTTGGTGTTCTGCAGATTGAGAACAATTCCAGGGGGCATAAGAGCACAATCATCTCAGTTGCATTTTCTCCTGATGGGAAGCAGATTGTGTCAGGATCAAGGGATAATAGTGTTCTCACTTGGGATGTGATGACTGGCACACAAATCAGGGGCCCTCTTCAAGGGCATAGTGATGCAGTCTCATCAGTGGCCTTCTCATCTGATGGCACAAAAATTGCATCAGGATCCTGGGACAAGAACATCTGCATTTGGGATGCCAAAACTGGAGCACAGTTGGGCAAACTTATGGGGCACAGAGCAAGGATTTTGAACCTTACCTTCTCACAAGATAGCCAACAAATCATATCAGGTTCATCTGATTATCCTGATAGTATGGCTGTCCACATTTGGGATTTAAACACAGGTTTACAGATGGAGAAAACTTGTGAGGGTTACAACAAGGAAATTGCTTGCTTTGCAGTTGCTGTGTCATCAGATGGTGAACAAGTTGCCTTTGGTTTGCAAGATGGGGCTGTCTGCATTTGGGATACAAAGACTGGTATCCAAGTGGGTAACCAGCTGAAAGGCCATTCAAAAATAGTCTCAGCAGTTGCATTCTCATCTGATGGTGAAAGAATCATATCAGGTTCTGCTGACAATACCATTTGCGTTTGGGGTGCCAAGTCAAGTTTGCAACTGGGGAGCAATTTGAAGGGGCATACTGATTGGGTGAGGTCAGTGGCATTCTCACCAGACAATGGGAGAATTGTCTCTGGTTCATTTGATCATACTATCCGATGTTGGAATGCAACAACTGGCCAGCAAGTTGGTTTTCCACTCAGAGGTCACATAGGACTTGTGTCCAGTACCATCTTTTCTCCAGATGGCAAATTCATTTTATCTAGTTCAACTGATGTTACAATGCGAGTGTGGGAAGCAGAACTTGACAACTTGCAAAGTTTGGAGCATGTCAATTTCTCATCCACAGCTGAGCATTCCTTATGCAAAGCTGCTGATTTGTTTTATGGTACCACTTTCCCTGAAGAAAATTGGAGAGAATGTGTTGAGTTGAATAGTGATGGGTGGATAATAGGGCCTGAAGGTCGGTTACTGTTGTGGGTACCAGTCCCATTTCGCAAATTACTGCACACACCCGCAACTGTGTTAGTGTTGCCACAACAAGCTGTTGAGCTTGATTTGAGCATGATGGCACATGGGAACAAGTGGACCAACTGTTTCACAAATCACAGAGCAGCTGTGGCTTAGATAGTAGTTGAGCTTATATGTACAGTAAGCACTGTTGTGCAAAGACACATGCATCTCGTGATTCTCGTCAATATAATGGACTTGGAGTACCTCAACTTCCTCAAGGTTCAATTCCTTTCATCGGCATGGGATGGCCGAATGATTCGCTACTTTGTTGACCGTGATATCAGCGCCTACTTGCCTCGCAGGAGCTTCAACCCATCCCCTTCGACTCTCAATGAATGCTGCCAATTCCGCGCCTTCCACGACCCTATGATCTGCACTCCAGCTAACACTCAACTTCAACCTTTCCTCTCCTCTTCCCCTTTTTCCTTTCCCGACATTGCCACCAAGATAATAATGCCTAACCTCTTCGTTAACATCCCATACCCATTTCGCCCGGCCGAGCGCGACGATTGCTACGCCGCCGCCTTCCACAAGGACAGGAACCGCACTCTCGCCTCGTCCTACCGCGCCGACATTACTTACGCTAATCGTCCCGCCTCTCTTCGGCATGTCTTTCACAGTTAGCCGACAAGGAACTTGTCGTCCTAACTAGGCCAGATGCGCTGCACGAGAAGCAAGGATATATATTGGACTTCGGTCGACAGACGTTAGCGTTGGAGTGTACAATCCTGTTGGGTTGATAACGCTAGAGAGATATCGGCATGCGGACGGAGCGTCAACGTAGGCTTTCTTTCCGTGATGCTAGGTGTTACCGAGGATCTGAAAATTGGCCATTCGATCATCGCTTTCGAGAGAGTTTCAAGAAGGAACGGTAGGCAGCTGAGCTTGGTGTATCTTCCTGATTCGGAGATCTGGGGTGGAGAAAGGGTCGGGTAGAATGCGGATGGGTCTACGATGGGCGGTTTAAAAGGTGCAGTTAGCTGTGAGGAAGGAGGCAGCAGGAAATGCGCAGGGATGGACAAGTTGAGGATCGGAAGAAGATTGTGCAGGGAAGTTAGGTCGAGACTGGTTGTGTATCTGTACGCAAGTACGCTTTAGTACCGAAGGATATTGACGATGTAAGGCACACGTACCCAAATGTAGGAATCTCCAAGCTCTGAAAGGATAGCTCCGTTAGTGAAATTGTTCCCTTCTGAGAATTACGACACAAACCTTTGTCATTGCCTTACACATGCCATACCTTGTCCTTCCCAGTTCGACGATAACGTCGCCAGTCTGTTCTTTCACATCTTTGATTTGTACCTGCGGAGGAACCTCCTTCAACGTGAGATGTGTCAGATACGCCTCGACGTCCTTCTTCTCTATTCTCCCGTCTTTCCCACTTCCAGGTGCGATGAGCGAAAGGTCGACTTCGTTCTTCTTTGCAAAGTGTTTGACAGAAGGCGCTGCGAGGGCATCCGCTGCTAAACGAGGTGGTTCTTGTTGAGAAGGTGAAGAGACGTGGTTAGGATCAAGAGGGTGTAGTCGTCTCTCTGCCTGAGCCTGCCTTGCTGTGGGTGTAGACCCTTTCTCAGCAGATTCGGCCTGCTCGGACACGTCAGCAGCAGCACTTGTAGCTTCTTCCTCAACTTCAATGAGACACAGTCCTTCTCCAAACTTCGCGACCTGTCCTTCTGTAACAAGAATATCTTTGACGACTCCATCAAATCATTCAAATGGGCTCATGATCTCTACGCTTGCCTTGTCGGACTGGACCTCGCATAGAAGATCAAAGATCTGTACAGTTGACTTTGGACCGATGTTCTTATCGCGCTCAATTCGTCAATCGAAGCAAGCGCAAGAGAAATACCATACACATACCATTTAATTACTTCACCCTCGGTTATACCCTCCCCAATGTCGGCCAACTTGAACTTGTGCACGACGTTTTTCCCACCAGACCAGGGTCGTATGAACTCTGTGCGGTCTTGGTCGCGCTATTCAGCAATAAAACGCGTCTTGCAAACATCCCACGTCCACTCTCCTTTTTCCCACGCACCGTGACTCTGCTGATTTGACGACTTGACCGCTTCCGAATCTATCAACCCTGTTTCCTTCTCTGTCGGGTCTGCTTTTACTGTTTTTGCGACACGCGCAACAGGAGCGACCGTCTGCTTTGTCCACTTGAGTACCTTGGCGACACGACTTGGGATTATAGCTCGGATATTGTCGTTGCCGCCACGTGAATGCCGTGTTGAAAGAAGAAAGTGAAAGAAACGAGGATCTCGGTTAGATCGTTCAATGAAGTTTGCCAGATGGTCATCTGTCCGCTAGTGGAGACAGACCATGGAGTGGAACCGTCCTGTTGTATCAGGAAGGTCACGGTGGTTCAGTGGATGTTGGTGGCACGTTATTGTTTCAACCTTGTGAGTTACTCGCGTTCGAAATCGAATTCAAAAGGGACAACACTTCGGAAGCAGTTGAAGAGGAAGCCAGAGATTTAAGGACCTGCTGGACTGGACGCGTAAGAAATATAAGCCGCGGGCGGAGAATTGGAAGTGCCTCGAGAAGCAGAACATAATCGATAGAAGTAGAATGATTCGGTATGTAGTTGTTCTAATCGTACAGGTTGCAGGGACGCTTGCCAATCGATTTGCTCTGTCACCTTCGTCACCTTACTACCCACATGCTGAGCAACGTCTCCATCGATGCAGGCCATTCTCATGAACTCCAGTTCCCAAACGAAATCATAGATGAAGTCGTCGACTATCTACATGACAACAATGAAGCGGTAAAAGCTATCTCGCTGTCATCACGCAAATTCCTGCACCGCGCTCGCAAGTATCTCTGTGCTGCTTTTGTCCTAAAAGCACCACACCTGATTCCTTACTACATCCAAGTCCTCGAGATCGCATGCCTGACGAAAACAGCTTGGCCCAAGACCGCCAAGGAATTCTCAAAAGCACTCGGTCTATTCCAACAAACGCTCGAGACAGAAATTGAAATGTTTTCTCTACGACACCTCTATCTGAACAACATCACATGGAGCGACTTGTCAATCGATATCCACATTATCCAGGCCGCGATCCAGCGCTTATTGGGCTTTGATATGGTTACCTTTTATCGCAGTTCCGATGTACCATGGACAGTTTTTAAAGAGATTTCACCAAACGTGACAGCGTTGACCCTCAAAAACTTGCTTTTGGCGAGGTGGATTCGGAAACGGATGACGAATGGTGACGGTGAGGATGATGTTAGCCCGCTGCGGGACTCTAATCAAGCACCGTTAACGGAGGAGAGTGGACTTGATAGGTTACGCATCGAGGCTCTCTACATTGCACATGGTACACTCGGCCTCGACTCTACCATTATCTTCGCACATGACTCGGTTTGCCCGGTCAACGTTACACATGTTCGCACCTTTTGGGTGCACGTACGATCTGATTACTGGTGCCCGTGGATACGGCATCAAGAGTTTATCTCACATGTGATGTGGGCCGGTCGCTGGAGACGTTAGGAATCAATTTTTGTGAGTCTTAACTTTTCACTCTAAACAGAAGTTAGGTTTCTAACTCATCATCCTAGCATCGTTCAACACCAAGAAGACTCTTCCCTTGCTCCCAAATGAGTAGAAGCACGGAAAATGTATGCCACTGATAACTATAGATCATGTACGCAATCAATTAATTTTCGTTTCACTTCAGTTCATTACGATGTATGTTATTGTATTCATCCATAAAACGGCAACGGAGAACTGTGGCTCGAAACACTGCAGGAGAATAGGCGGTGAGACTGTCAGGTGCAGCTCGAGACGATTGTAATGTGTATAGGTAAATACATCGACAGAACTCTCAGTCTTTACCTTCAACATCCACAACTTCACGCCGCTGCTGCTTCTGCCCTAAACCCAAACTTTGCGCCAACGACGCCTGCTCTTCCTTTGACATTCCCATCCGTCCGCCCCAGTGGTCTTTCACCCTTTCTGTCTTTCCCAACGGCCTGACACCGCATGACTTGACGGCGGTGCTGAGTTCGTCTAGGATAGTAGAAACCTGTTCGGGCGCGAGAACACCGTACCAATCTCCGGATGAGGACGTTGGGAGCGTATCTTAATTTCATAGGGGTAAAATGTTAGAACAAATACGGAATTGTAACAGAAAGGAGATAACGAGCTGGTGTCCACCGACATGTCCCTCTTCATCTCCAAGGAAAAATCCCCTCTGAATGATCTGTTCATGGACTGTACGAGCAAACGCACCGCCTCGATCGCCACACCGACAGTTCCATGCCATATGTGTACTTCGTCTGGTTCGTTACCAATTCCACTGGAGTCCGCCACCGATTCCGAAGAGGAGAAATCCTCGATAGCAAATTGACGAATCGTTTCTTCCACTTGTTCCACGTTTGAGAGCGTGACTTGATGAATCTCCAGTCGTCCGTTTTTCGAAAATACTGTAGCGCTGTAGTTTTCCCCGTCCTCGTCTGGTGGGTCAACTTGGTTGTGTGCTGTCGGGCTTTGCGGTGTCGTTGACATTGATATCGATGGTGCTGCAGCAGTTGTCGTCTCCATCTCCAAGCAGCAAGATGGACTTGGATTTGAACACGGCGACGTTTCTGACGCATGCCAAACCCAGTTAATGACTCCACCCCATTTGAGAGCGGCTAATTGTAGTCGTTTATGGACTTTGGATTCTGGTCCCCGTGGTGGGAATGTCGGTGGGGGTTTTTCGGGAGATGTGTGGAGGAGTATGTAGACATTGTGCGGCTGTACGGTGCCTCGGAGGGAACATACGGCGTCGGAAGACTCGGAATATTTCATAGGAAGCAACCGGAATCTTGGATGCAGTGAGCGCTACACCTCGGACCCTCAGTGCATGTACTCGGTAAGTGGACTTTTGCACTCTTCTAGTATGATCTTGTCGATTCTGTGGTTGTATTGTAGTCTCGGTATCATATTTCAGTTCGCCTTCTCTGGTGACCTAAACAAGTCCCAACTTGGCAGCACCGCCCGGCGACACGTGTGCAAACTCGTTATCGCTCATCACAACCGTTTTGCTCATAACTAACCATGGTTAAAGGCAAAGCTCGCAAATCTGATACTGGTCAAAAGGCGGACGCTCTTGAACCACCTACGATTCAGGTCGACAAACCTGTATGTCTTACCCACCTTTCTATTCCAGCAGTCCTTATCTCGTTTACCTGCTCTAGCACCCCGAGTTACCTCGTGAAGAGTCTTTTGGTCGCAAAACCAGGGCGAAAGTGCAAGGTTTCCTCTCAGTAAGTTCCTCCCTGCCGAACGATGCTATGTCAATTGCTTACTACTTGTCTTGAAGCATCTTCGGCCTTCTCATAGTCGCTCAGTTTCACGTACCCCTCCTGAGAATAGAAATAGCCAGGCACGTTATCTATCCATGTTTCCATGTCTCATATATCTCACATGAACTTGTAAAGGTCGCTGAACAAACAATCCCAGAATCCGTTGGAAAAATGGAAAAAGACGCTCAAGAAGGATCCTCCACGGTGCGTTGTGTATTTATTATCACAGGACCACCTTGTGCTCATTCGTCGCACTCTATGTCGGGATCGATCTACTATCAAGATTGAAGCGATCGACAGGGAAGCTGTACAGGTCGCCGTCAAGGAAGCGGAGCGAAAGGTTCAAACCATGCGTACGATAGGCAGTGGTGTACAGAGGGCGGCCGATCTTGGGACTCAAGCAGGCACTACTTTTGATACAGTGTACAAGGCCTCCAACGTTCTCGATCCCTTGAGGGTCTTTGATTCTGTCGTCAAGGGCCTTGGTGACGTATGCTTGATGTCCTCTCTTCATCTTTACGTTCAACCTTTGATACCCGTTGACAGGTCCATCCATACGCAAAAGTTGCGTTGAGCGTGCTCTCCTGGGCGTCACAGGTTTGGATCAACATCACTGATTTTTCGTCCAAACGCTAACGCTAATTTTAAAAAGGCCATAATCGCACAAGTGAACAGGGACAAGTCGATACAAGACCTTCAGTCGAAGATCGCCGGCGTCTATAAGCTCATGGTAGAAGATGGTCGGCTCGAGAAGATCATCAGTATGAAAGACATCCTCACTCAGGCGAGCCAAGTCATGCTAGAATGTGCCAAGTTTATCCAAGCTTATTCACAACCCGCTTTTTGTGAGCAGTACTCAAGTATATTGCCCAAGTTCTCGCGCTGACGCTCGTATAGTGAACCGGCTCGGCAAAGGCATCTTCTCAAACACGGCAGAGGCCGTTGCTCAGTACAGCAATGTCATCGATGGGCTTGTACAACAGTTTCATGGGAATGCTATGCGCGATGTTCTAGTTACGACGCGGGACATGCTGGAAGATCTGAAGCAGTTGGGTATGTCGCCATGCATTTTGACCAGCGTTCTCTCGCTCAAGTTTTTGCGCGCAATGTAGGGGACAACCAACACGTCAATATGGTCGCATATGCTAAAGGAACAGGCTTGGACACAACAAAGGCTTGCTTAGAGGGTACCAGGGAGGAAATATTGCATGACGTTGTGGACTGGATGGACAACCCTGATATCAACGCGCCCCGCATCCTATGGCTCTTTGGTGCCGCTGGCACGGGAAAATCAGCCATCGCACATACTAT
>KN818479.1:0-23770 GCA_000827485.1 Amanita muscaria Koide BX008
ACAATATTCATCATACCTACTAGTATGACGTATATAATGACATCATCTACTGCGGAGATGACTGAGCATATAGTAATACGTCTTATATGAACACGGATAGTATCCGGTATGAGTAAGACTGATTACATCTAGTCATGTGATGTGACATATCACACGACGTATCACGTGACTGTGACATTGTGACTAGATAAGATAAGATATCACGTGACATGTCATGTGACCAAGTCACACGATCACGTGACTGTCTTTCGACACTTAAGACAAATGTGAGTTTTGCTGATGAATGGAGTGGAGTCGAGACTCCTTCAAGTTTCACACCAAAAGGCTAAATAGTGAATGATGATGTACGATACTTGGTTTGAGTAACCACACTTTGCTTACTTTCGTTTCTCATAGTTACCATTGCCCGTCCTCCGCTAAAGACTGAGTACATAACTTGCTTAAATTCATCAAGTTTGTATTCTTTTACTTAAATACAGTTGCTGTAATCACCTTGGCCTGTTTACCAATGCTGAGGTGAGCTATCCCAGTTGTATTCTAATTCCTTACTGTCTATCTAGTCGTATTTTATGGACCAATAGGTAGGCATTGGATATAAAGTCCACAACTGAGTCATATTCCGTTGTCTAATGCAGACAACTTTAACCGTCATCGGCGTCATGGGCCATGGCTACGGCCCATTCTTCTCCGGATTCGCTTCCTGCACAGAAGACCTGTCTTCAGCGTGCAAATAACTCTACGTAATGGGCCCTGTCTTGTTTACAAGAAGAGAGTGTAAAGTGTGAATGGATACATCAGCAAACCATTAAAATTGGCTTCAGGTCCTTGCACAGCTTTACCTTTAGTTTGGGTCGCATTTTGCAACCTTGCCTTTGAGTAAAAAGCCTTTATGAACTTCTACTTTGACCGTGATAATTTTATACCCTTTGACAAATGTTATAACAACTTTCCATTGGTCAAGAAACAAAGTGTTAAAAGCAATTTAAATAAGTACGAAGTTTACAAAGTTTGGTACAACCGTACAAAGCACCGGCGCGCTGCATCAGACAGCCTCATCCTGTCGTCGTCATCGTCTTCTTCGTCATCAGCGTCGTTTTCGCTCTCGTCATCATCTCTGCCCCGTTGTCATCCTGTTGTAGTAAAAGTCGCTATATGCGCATTATTAAACAATAACCTTTGTTAAGAAGGAACCGACGGTGGTCCGACGCTTACATATTTAACGTCAACGTGTTATTCAACTCGAGTTCACTCCTCAGCGCTCGCCAGCTGTACTTACTTATCAAACACCTCGACCGCCTTCGCAATCTTGCCTTTGAGCTGTGCGAGCATGACGACTGCCGCTCCACCCTTGGGAGCTATCTGTAGCGCTTCGTTATAGCATCATTCTGCCCTGCTGTTATTCTGGATAGAGCCAGGCCTTTGTTGACGTGTAGAAGGACATTGGTGGGTGTTCTACGTGCGATCTTTGAAGCAAATGTGGATACAGACAAAACGAGTCAGTTAGGGTCCTGCAATGGGTGTAAAGAAGAGAGCGTACTTTGTCGGCCGGGCGGCCCTTCTCCTTTGCCTTTCCAACTCCAACACCTTGTCAAATTCTCAACCGCAACTTGAAACCGTTGTTGATGCAACAACAGCTCATCACTAAAGGAGTACGTGGTGGTGTGGGGAGGGTATTCTGCCTGTAATCCGAAGGAAAGACGCACCAAGAGGTGTGAGATAGTAAGTTAGAGGCGACTTAAAAGTTTTTGATAATAGCGCAAACAAAGATAAATAACCTCCTGCTTATTTACGCTGACATGCGCTGAGTGCTCGCTATCATTCTGACCTATCCATGTGTCCGTGTTGCTCTAAACATGGAAAAAGTCATAACTGTGAAGTTCACAGCTTAAACACAAGGGTACGTGCATGAGGCTCGCTATCATTATGTACGGAGTCCCCATTTCTCTCCTCAGGTTGTGCATGCTATAGTGCAAGATAGCACGATGCACTAGAAGGGCGAGGATGAGTTTTCTCAAGTCGACCTGTGAGTTTTTCGGTAGTTATATGCACTCATGTTGATATAGATAACACATCGCACATGAGGAAACTTTCAGTTTGAGCTCACTCGAGCCTCGGCACGAAACTGCATCAATGGTGGACGAAAGTTGCGCCTAATTATGCGCATATAGCGACGGTTTATACTATCAAAGGCCTATGCGTGCGTAATTATGCGCATATATTGACCGTTCTACCTTTTTCATGATTGTTTGTTTGCAGTTTCTTTCTAGTTCCTGCTCGAGTTCGTAATGCCACCATACACGTCTTAGGATAACACACACGACCCATGCCGGTGCTCATGAGCATCCTGTGTCTCAGGTATGTGTCTATCCCGGTCTTGGCGTTTCGCCCTGCAGGGTACTGATCTCAATCTCCCTCTCCCATCGCCACCACCGCAACAGTCAACAGTGCGACTCTGTACGAGCGGGTGCCCCCATCGACCATCTCACACTCGTCGTGCTGGGGCAACTAGCCTCGATGTTTTCAAGCTTCAAGGGCGGGTACTGGTTTTTGACTTGTGAGTTTTCGGTAGTTGGTTATATGCGCTCATAATTGGCCTATCTCATAATGATATCAGCACTCTCGGACCCCTCGTCTTCCTCCCCCGCTTCTTTCAGTCTCTTGAAAACTCATATGCAAGCCAATAGCAGGATACTAAACGACGTTCCACCAATTCCTCATCACGTGAGCTACTTTCATACAAGTACGTCTCTTCGACTTGCACTATCACCTCTAACCCTCTGCGGGGGACCCAGGGTATCACATTCAGCTCATGCCAATGCTCGTAAGCGTACTGTGTCTCGAGTCTCGACTATCTAGGGTAGGTCATCCCCTACCAGCATTTCGCTCATCTCAACCCCCCTCACCATCACAACAGGATGAGCAAGGCCTTGTTTCATGCCAAAAAAGACTCGGAGAGTGGCGATGACTAGAGACAAGCACTGTATCCAGGGTGTGCCGTGTGCAGTACGCTTTCATTTGTACAAAACACTTTCTTTATTGAATGAAGAACTAACTATTAGCTACTAGATTCTTCATTTGTATTCCGTCACCGCCGCCCGCTACTTATGCATTCCCCACTGAGCATCATCGCTCATTGACACTCACGTTCCAGTTCACTCATTCACTCCGAGTCCTCGGCGTCTCGCTATCGCAATTCGCACTTCAATCTTTCGTTCCCAAGGATTATGCGACCTTACTGCAGCATACAAGTGTCATATCACCATTGTTGCTCATCGACGCTCACGTTCTAATTCACTCGTTTATTTGCTTGTTTATGTGATCCCCGCCGCGCTGGACATCATCGCTTGCCAAACATGCTCATCACGCCTCACTTTCAATGCTTGCTTCAAGCTCGCTGTCATGCTGCTCTTATTCAAGGGAGATTATTCATACATGCTTCATATTACAGTTATGGACCCTATTTGTGCTAGCAGTAATGTGGAATAAAACTGCTTTATGCTTTATACTTTCGGCGATTTGAGTCCCTTATTTCCTTCGGAAAGTATCGAAAGGACATTTGTGTCCTTTAAAGGTCACGAAAGGATTAGTGACCTACCCTTAAAAGGACTTGCAGACTTTGGTTCCTTTTTCGCCCTTGATTCCTTTCAAAGGTGTTAAAGGAATCAAAGTGAAGATTGATATTTTCCTGATGTAAAGGGGTGAGGAGATGATGAAAGGCGAAAGGCGTGCTTGTCATAGCGCGCATGTCGAAAGCGTACGGTTAGAGTGGGCTTTGTTGAAGCACATGATGCTTTGCTGGAGGTAGAGTGTCGCCCTGGGGCCTGGCTTGTACATCACATAAGAATGGTATTAGTAGTCCACAGGTTATAACACCACTTACGACGTTCACACCTCTAGTGTGCTTGCCAGGACGACTTTAGACTTCACTGCTACGGCCCACTCTTCTCTGGACCCGCTTTCCCTCCTCTTCCTGCAACGAAGTCCCATCTCCAGTGCGCAAATGACTGTATCTTGCGTTCCGCCCCCTTCCGTGTCCTCCATTGTAGAGGGATCAAAATCGGTGTCGCATGGGATAGTGTATGTGACAAGCTCCATTATCGATGCCGCGTCTTCGCTAACTGCTTTGTGAAGCTCGAGAGATCCTTTGACAATTTCGTCAACCACTTTGCGGTATTGAGGTGGTAAAGCTCCCCCGCTTTCCATTGACCCCCCAACCGCGGCTATCAACTTGAGTGCTATCCCCGCAACATATTTCCGCTCACTCTGGGACGTGGTGGGATGTGGTGGTGGTGTACGTAAGTGAGCGTCAGAGACTGCCTCCACCATGTCACTATGTCTTAGGGAAAGTGTTGCGCCATTGGTCGGGGGGATCCCATTGTTAATAATATGACTACATGCATTGACCAGTCCCGATTGAAGAGCGATTTGCGTTATCAAAGGATCAGGTTCCATTTTGGACTCCTGCGCTTTCCTGCGAAGATCGGTGCACAGCCGTGGTCCAATGTAGCCGGTAAGCTCGTTCAACAAGTCTTCCATTTCCTTGCTTGAGATGGGTGACTCTCGATAGGAGAGTGAATCCGCGATGAGACTGCATGCTTGTAATATACGGGCGTTCAGCATCCTGACCGATTCCGCTACGTCTGCCACGGAGATTATGTCAGGTTTGCCTTCCAGAGGCGGTGCAGGCTTGTGTAACTGTTCTGTGCTGGTATGACTATCTTTGTCTCTAGTTGTTCGATGACCGTTGCCTGGTTTCCTGTCCCCTGTTCGTGTGCTTTCTTTTGAACTTGTGATTTCCAGGATGAGGACCACGACAATCTGGGTCTGGAGACCTCGTACCTATGTCCATTGTCGCGATTCAGGTGAGCTACCCCTCCCTCCGCGGACAAAACCCTCATCCTTTCTTCAAGAAGGCGATTTAATCGGGCCACTTCGAGCTCCAGTGCAATTTTGTCTTGCAGGAGCTGGCCTATCTCATCCAAACTTGCTTTGAGTTGCGCGATCTTCTCCATCTGTATCGTGAAATTTTCCGTACCTGTTCTCATCAGGTTCATGAAATTGTTGCACTACAAGTACTCTTACTTTTTGGCGCATCCCCCGGCGAAAAGTCGCTTCCGGTTGCCGGGGTTGGAGGTGCACCTTCCAGATCGCCTGTGACTGGCCTATCGGTGCAATCCTGCTGTCCGTTGGTAATCACTATAATCTCATCAGTTGTAGTCTTCATCGTTAGGGAATTGGCCATTGTCTTACCTCGCCGTCGAGCCAGCGGTCGAAACCAAAAGGATTCCGCTATTCTCGTGAGCCCTATAACCCCCAGAGCTCCCACAAGCCCTCCAACTCCAAAAACTCCTACCATGAACAGTGACTTGATGGGCGAAGCCATTGAAGAGTGTGTTTGAGACGAACTTAAAGGCTTAGGCTTTATCGGTTTGCTTTCAGTTAAGGGGCGGTGTGAGGACAGCCTTAGGCTCTGCTAAGCGGGGGATGGCAGAGACACTCCGTTTCTGCGGTAGAGTGGGCTACTTTCAGCTGATAAATTACAACTGGAATGGCGATAACCAGACGCTATCGAGTCAATATGGCGAGCTAGTAGAGCTGGTAGACTGAACGGCAGGATCACAGATAGTAAACTAGTACGACGTTTGAATTCCCCTTAATAAAGGTGTGATCATGATGTTAACTGCCGCCTGCCGGTTGAATCATTCAAATTTTTGATCGAAAATTCGAGATTCAACGTTGCATTCGGCGCTGGCGGTCCCAATCGCCTCACTTGAAGTTCAACGTTCAATCATACGGTATCTGGAAAGCCTCGAAGCTAGTGGCAGCGCTACAGAAACCCTTCAGTAAACTTTCTGAATATGCGTATGTACGTTATCGCGGCCGGCCCACTTCGGCCTCCACACTTGTAAGGCCTCAACCTTGTGACCCGGGCCGGTTCAGTTCAACGTATAGTGACTTATGTAGTGACTGATTGCTTGACAAGACGGAGCAATGCATGGACGTAGCGGGAGATCGGCAAACAGCCCTTCTTGAATTACGGCAGTTCGCCAAGGCTGAATGAACACGCCAAAAAGACTATGACTCGAATCAGGTACCACTCTAGAAAATATATCATAGATACAAACTAACGCAACATTCCTTTGACCGGTAACAGCACACTCACGCGTAGGATCCTAATTAGTAATCCTCAAGCGTGGTAGCCAACACAACTTTAGACTTCATCGTCATGCCGCATTCTTCACTTGACCCGTTTTTCTTTCGTAATTCATCCCTCTTCTTGCAACGAAGACCCATCTCCACTGTGCAAACAACTCTACCAGATCCGGTCTTACTTTCATCTCCTTCCGTATCCACCATTCGAGAGGGATCAAACTCGGCGTCACACGGTATAGTCTCTGTGACGAGCTCCATCATCGGTACCAGGTCTTCGCGAACTACTCTGTGAAGTTCGAGAGACGTTTTGACGATGTCTTCAAGTACTTCGTTGTAATGAGGTGGTAAGATTCCGTTTTCCAGTGACCCTCCGACGGCGGTTATCAGCCGCAGCAACACCTTTGTGAGATACCTCTTATTAGCTTCTTGACGATCGCTTGGCAAAACGGACATATGGCTCCGTAACAGCGCCCCCTGAGCGTCAGCGGTAGCTTGACCGTCTGAAGGTGATGTCAGACCAGCATGATTACGCAATCTGCAAGCGACACTCACTCGTTTTCTCTACGCTGCTAAATACACGAGAAAATATCAAATCATCGATCCAGAAGGGGGGATTCGAATCGTTAATGATACGACTACATGCATTGACTAGCCCCGTTTGAAGAGTGATTTGCGTTATCAAAGGATCGGGTTCTACCTTCAACCTTCGCTTGAGATCGTTACACAACCATGACCCAATGAAATCGTTCAATTCGTCCCACAAAATTTCTAGCTCCTGTCCAATGCTTAGCGATTCTCGGTTGAAGAGTGAATCCGTTATGAGACTAGAGCCTTGTTCTATCTGGGCGTTTAGTATCTTCACTAATTCGGCTACCTCCGCCACAGAAATACTCTCTGCTTTGTTGAATATAATCGGTGGAAGAAGCATGCTTATTTGCTCGCCGTCCGTGCTGGTACGGGGCGCCGTCTTCATCTGCCTTATCTCCTCACGTTGTCGCTGGTTTGTAGCTGATAAATCACGGGTAAGTTCGATGCTGCTTCCTCCGCGCTGGACAATGCCGTACTATTTTCCTCAAGAATGCAATTTAAATGAGCCACCTCGGACTCCAGCCGCGCTATCTTCTTATCCTTCTCCGCATCTCGCTGCTCTGCAGCGTGCTCCAGGACGGAGAGTTTCGCTGTCTTTTCTTGTATGAGCTGATCTTGCTTCTCCAACTCCGCTTGGAGTCGCTCGATCTCCTCTGTCTGTATCGTGATTTTTGTCTCCAATTCATATATTTTTCCTGTACCTTTCCTTTTCAGGTTCCTGGAGTGGTAAAATTATACGTACCCTTGCTTGTTTCGGCTTCCTCCGCGCTGGACAATGCCGTCGTCTTTTCTTCTAATAGGTGATGTAAACGGGCGACTTTGAACTTCAGTGCCTTTTTTTCTTGCAGGAGCTGGTCTACTTCCTCCAAACTTGCTTTGGGTCGTTCTATCGCCTGTGTCTGTATCGCGATTCTCCCCACACCTTTTCTTCTCAGGTTCATGAAATTGTAAAGTTATAAGTACTCTTACCTGTTTTCCCTTCCCCATGCGATAAAATACTTCCGTTCGTAGGAGTCGCACGTTCCAGATCGCCTGTGACCTGCCTATCGGTGCAGCCCTGCTGTCTGTGGGTGATCACTACAATTTCATCAGTTGTAGTCTTGAAGACATCTTTAGGGAATTAGCCTTTGTCTTACCTTGCCATTGAGGTCGAAACCCTACGGATTGCGCTATTCTTGTAAGCCCTATAACCCCCACAAGCCCTACAACTCCAAAAGCTCCCACCATACACAGTGACATGAAGGGCGAGTATATTGAGGTATATCAGTTTTTGAGACGAGGAGAGGCTTTATCGATCTTTGCTTTTAAGGACGGCAGCGAATGTCAACCGTGACACTACGGAGTACGGAACCTCAGGCTGTCACACAGAGTTCTAATGGAAGTAACGTCGATTCTAACTAATGTTAAGAAGTTTACAGTCTCGTATATATTAACCGAGGTGAGTCATCGTAGATTCGTAGTCAGTGGGCATTAAGAACAGTGGTACATGAGTAAAGAGAAGTCGAGGACAATTGTTGTGGGTCGAAAACGCGGCTGTCGACGGTCATGCTACTGTTACTGAAGTGCTGAAGCCTTATTTCAACACGTTCTATCGTCTCATAATCACCAACTAGCGTAACTTCATGTTCTGAAGTTCCTGCCACCATCGACAGGTCGGAATCATGATCCTACGCAGTGTCGCTATTGATGGGAGCCTGACGCCCTGGTCTAAGTTGAATTATCACGTTGTGCACACACATAGTGCAACAGAGGAGTCACCCCGTGCTACCGTGTAATCCCAGAACCTTTGATTGAGCATGTCGGAGGGCCTGTGCATGCGAAAAAGTGCATGACAAGTACATGTGGCAGCGTGGCCTGGCCATGACTTAAATTTTTTATTATAATTGTACGTATCCGCAGGTATCCGCATCCTCGTACATCGGGCATCAGGGCCAGCCACTTGAGCGCTTGAGCTGCTATCAGAACAGTTCATTTGAGCTAAACTCTATATCGATAGCCCCCATCAAAAAGGAAATACACACACAGGCGGAGATATACTGAACATGTATTTTCACACCCCGCTAGTGTAGCAAAGTTGAACGGCTATCGATACGCTCTTATTGACAAACTAATTACGTAGGCTAATAATAATGTATTAGTGAGGAAATGTTTGCGAGGGACTGGATGCAATACGAGGGTGTTCTAAAATCCCCTGACGAAGCTCCTCGCAAGTACCCTCTCGTGATAGCAGAGCGTGATGAGATGGTCCTTTCTTTGTTTCAAAAGTCAGTCGTCCTCTCATTCTGTCATGGGGCGTAGATCGTTTGACCTAGGAAATAGAACACAATTTAGATCATAAATGGCACCTGCCCCAGGCTTCCCGCGCCGTCGCATGCACTGCCATGTAGGTCGGACCGTCGTAGCGATAGACAGACTCCGACGCGGCATCCTTCGGCAAAGTGACTTGAGAACGTGACACTCCCAAATCTGGCCATGTAAGAGATAAGACCCGCCAGGAGGTCATTGAATGTTGGATTGCAGAATATACATTGCATTGTCCCTGACATCACGTATTTTAAGCAGGAGATCATGCTACAGCGCCTTATCGTCGAAGTGAGGACAACTGCACATCACATCCGAAGTTAGGGCGGACAATAGTATATCTGACAGCCTGAGACGGAAATTAAACTTTTGAGGTTCGGTCTGGTTCGGTCACCTGCTACTTTTGCCAGTGTCTGGGAATGAAATTTAACCCCGCGGCGTTCTCATTTATTTCCATATATAACAGCTTAACCGTGCATTGCGACATTATTGCAACACATCAATTCCTTCAGGCAAGGGAGGGCAAGGGACTACACTTATTCGTTCGAGTGACACAAGGTGACACATCTGGTTACATAATTGTGCATGTAACCATCGTTTTCCGATCAGTGAGAAGAAGATCTATCATCTGGCGAGTGTAAGACCGTCAGGACTGTTTATGTTTGTGCGTCCCTGGGTTCACAACAGTGGTTCAAGTAGCTACCAATGACCTGCCTTGTTAGACTGGAGTGCAGTGGTTTTTACAAACTCTTGACAGCAAACGGGGAAGTCGATGCATGGCAATGCCACCAACATTGTTGATAGGCGCTTGGAGGCGCTTGGACGCATGTGTCGTCCTTTTATGGTAGTCGTTATCGGTAGGAACTAGTAATGTCAATTGCCATAATGGACCCTTATCGATTATCGGCCTCATCAATGAGATCACCTGACTCATTTTTACAGACCTTTTCGGAGTCTTTTCGGCCAATGTCGGATATGTGGAAACTCTGTCTGTAACATCCGATTTATCAATTACCCGAAGTATAGCCATCGCGATTATAGTTGGCAATCGTGTTCGTAAACGAGGGCCCGAGGCCTCCTCCGCGGATCTTTCTCAGAACAAGGATGTCAGAATGCAGCCGATGATGGAGGTTATCTTCAACGTACACTCAGTATACAAAATTTGGCACAACAGCCAGCTTGATGAATAGAAATTTCGGAATAAGTTGGTACGTAATCTATATCTGGTGACGTAAAGTTCAACCTCCTGGCTGTCTTTATACAAATACGGACGTAAGATGAAGGAGTTCCCCATTTTACATGACATGCTGTCTGATTCCACTACTTTATAGCTTTCACATCAAGAATGACCATCTTGGGATGTGAATTACTGCATAAAAGACGCTACGTCGTCGTCTTTGCTCCTGCATTGACAGCATTGTATTCTCACGATGATTGACCACCAACCATATCCTTACATCGGGACGGAAAAGTTGCTTGTAATTGGGATCGATGTGGGTACGACACTCAGTGGTGTGTCCTATGCGCTGCTTGAACCAGGAAAGGTGCCCCGAATTCGACCTGTGACGCGGTATATTCTGCCTATGGAGATCTGTGTGTTCATCATAATAAATCACTCTAATTATAGGTTCTCCGGCCAGAGAGAAGAGAACGGCAAGTCGAAAATATGCAGTGTGGTCTGCTATGACAAAGATGGAAATGTCATCGCCGTCGGTCCCGAGACAGATCCTGAAGTAAACCCTATGCTGTCTGAGATAGACGATGTCAGGCAGGCGGAATGGTCGGTTTGCGAGATAAAGTTGCGACGAAACCTAATATTTTTTTAAAGTTTCAAATTACGTCTATGGCCAACTCCCCCAGCGCCTGCTGAAGACGAAGGCGAGAATGATGTATTTGTTGGTAGTGAACAGGTTGGGGGAGGGAAGTTGAAAGGAAGCCAAAATTCCAGGGGCGCCGAACACAGAGAGATGTAAAGTCAGAAAATTGGTCTTATGAGCAAGCGTTAATCATTTCTTTTACAGCGTAGAACGCCAACACTCGAACAAGAGAAAGATTCCCCGTCCAGTCATGGACGAATTTAAGGCGCCTGATCAAGTTTTTACCGACTTTTTGCAATACCTCTTCAAATCTGCGAAGGAATACATCATCGAAACAGAAAGAAACCTAGATCCAACCTTTTCATGGGCTTCAATCGAGAAAAACTTTGTCCTTACTCATCCGAATGAATGGGGGAAAAGGCAACAGTCGCAAATGCGTGATGTGGCTGTAGCGGCTGGTCTAGTGAGCAGGGCAACAGCTACAGACCGAATCACCTTCGTCACAGAAGGCGAGGCCAGTCTTCATTTCTGTTTGAACAAGAATCCAGAACTACGTCAGGTCTGTTTTCCGGGGAAGCCGTGATCAGGGTCGTTGTTGACGACTTGACAGGAGCAGAACGGAATTTTGGTGGTTGATTGTGGTGGTGGAACAATCGACCTAAGCGCGTATTCGCAGACCGGGAAAGGTCGCTACCAGCAAATTGTTTCACCGTATTGTTCGTTTCACGCCCCGAAGGCTGAAAAGTTTGCTGACCGAAGTATGTCAGGTCTTCGACAGGGTTCTATTTCCGTCACATCCCGTGCACGAGACTATTTTAAAGGTAAGAGCGGAAGTTTAGAGTGACGGTGTTCGCTACAAATCATCTAGGAAAATTCAAGGACTCGCAATTCGGATCTGATGGCGACATTGAGACCATGGCCAGGGCGTTTGATAAACCTGAGGGAGTTAAATGCATTTTCCGTTATCCTAACAGACCTTACTTTGTCAATTTTGGCGGCTTGCGCGACAACGACCGGAAATACGGTGTATCAGGCGGTAAATTCAAAGTGGAGGGGTGCGTAGTCCGAAGTGGTCGCATCCAATCATTTTAAGACTGAACAATCACTTCAGTCCACAAATGGCCAAATTTTTCGATCCTGCTATACAAGACATCATCAGTGGGATCGAAAACCAGTGTAGGCATACTAGAGATGGAATTTCCATCAAGGTGCGTGCCAAGATACTCTTGACGCGAGATTACCAATAATATGCGGTCGGTACAGTATGCACTGATTGTCGGAGGCTTTGGAAGATCGCAGTATCTCTATCAAAAATTGTGCGACTACTGCGATAGTAACGGAATCGTCATCCTCAGGCCGGATATTGCCCATCTGTACGTGAAAGTACAAGATCCTGGTTCTTGTCATCTAACAAAATCACCAGAAACAAGGCGGTAGCTGATGGAGCGGTTTCGTGGTACCTGGATCGCAATGTATCAAGTCACTCCTACGACGTAATGACCCGTCATTTGTTGGATCCCACAGATCCCGATCATTTGAATCGTGAATCCGCCGCGTGGACCACAGTCAATACCGCCGGAAATCGGGGTCAAACGGCTTGCGTAAAACAGGCATTTACTCTTAGAAGGACAAAGCCCTCTCCCCCACAGATTCACGCGTGTAACAATGGACAGAAACTGCCAGGCACGACGGGAGCGGCCAACCGGAGGCGTGAGAAACCTGCCACCGTTGGCAGCAGCTCGCAGGCACGAAGAAACTGGCAGGAACGGCGCGATACAGGAGAAATAGGTACTGGATCTCAAGACTCAGATTTCCGAAGCAGAAACGGGCGCTTCGAGCGACTGAAGGCTGAGGAAGTGAATCACTACAGGGGACGTAGGTACGAGGTCTCGGAATTCTGATTGTCGTGATCATGATCCTGGAAATGAAAAGTTCTGAAGATAATACACGAATCGGGGACAGGAAACCAGGTGACGGTCATCGAACGACTAGAGGAAGAGATCACCATACCAGCACGAAAGGAGAGCAGTTACACAAGCTTTCGCCAGTCGAAGGCAAATCCGACATGATTTCCGTCGCAGATGTCGCGGAATCGGTCAGAACGCTGAATGCCCGGATAGAACAGGCATCCAATTTCATATCGGATTCTCTCTCCTCCCGAGAATCGCCCATCTCAAGCAAGGAATTGGAAGATGTGTTGAACGAGTCTACTAGTTACATTGGATCATCGTTGTGCAACGGTCTTCGGAGTAAATCGAATATCGGACCTGATGCCCTGAGAGCGCAAGTCGCTCTTCGATCGGCACTGGCCAAAGCGTACAGTTATATCATTAACAATGGGATCCCTCCTTCCGATGGCGCGACGCTGTCCCGAACACATGGCGACCATGGCGGAGGCAGGTCAAACCGACGCTCACACTTGGCAAGCGCAGCCACATACCTACACCCCCACGCCCCAGAGCGGGAGTTGAGAAAACAATCGGAAGTATCTCGCCGGGATAGCATTCGAGCTGATAGCCGTGGTTTGGGGATCACCGGAAGGCGGAGGAGTTTTACCTCCTCAATACAACAAAGTTGAAGAAATAGTCAAAGCATCTCTCGAACGTCACAAGTAGCCAACAAAGATGCGGCGTATCATGCGACGCCAAGTTTGCTTCTCGAATGGAGGACACGGAAGGAGATGAACAAGAGACTAGGTGCAGTAGAGTTACTTGCATAACTTGCATAACTGAGACGGGTCTTCAGTGCAGGAAAGAGGGTCCAAAGTCGTCCTGGCAAGTACGCTAAAGGCGCAAGGGCGGCGAGTGGACAGAACCTTCCAGAACAGTATTATACTTACCCCTAGCAACAAAGTTCCGTACGGACTATCTACTATTCGGTTGCGTGATTGATGTCAAAGATTAGTGATGGCGAATGAGATGAATCAAATACACATCATGATATTGCACGAATGGTATGACTGGTTCATGACCAAGTAAGCCGCGCCAGGTGGGTAGGAGGAATGGGTGAAAAAGCGGCCATGATGATGGATGCTGAGAGATGGCCGTTGTGGGTGTCATGTTTGGTTGCGCCGCAGACGGCGGCCAGTTCTGTGTAAAGCTCCGCAGCGAACAAGAACTTTGCGTCAACGTCCTCTGTGCTGGACTTGTTCTTGAACGCTTTTGAGTTCTCCTGGGGCATGATATCAGCCAACTTGTGCCTTTGCAAGAAAGTCACGTCCGATAAGTCCAATGCCTGACAGCTACTTGAGAATTTCAGTTGAGGCGACGGTTAGTGAGGCTCGTTAGAAACACTACAGTTTGATAAAATCATCGAGGGACTCATTTTGACTCTTTCACTTTTATTTTCCGGAACAAGCCCATTGGCATCGCAGTGTCATGTAGTATCGAGACAAAGTTTTTAGTGATAGTAATATTGAAAGTACATGTCAATTGGCGACTTTTTTCAGAAAGGCAGTCGCATGGACAGGCCGGTGAATGTCCAAACACATATTGCTGCAAGACCGCAGACACGTCGATGACGCGTAGAATACCACGTGACTGAACAGTGCTAGGTCACGTTACTAGCGGCGAACCGGAAGATGCTCATTCAAACGGACTCCGGTCTCCGGGCTTCTACGGAAACAACCTTGTGTGCTGCCTCGCCGCCTGCCCTTTTAATTTCACACGAGCTAGGAAATGATTAATGAAGGATCATAGGGCGATGGAAACCAAAGCTTGGTATCGCTCGTGCCTCCAAATTTAGTGTGACGCCGCCAGCCACATATCCTTTACTGAACTTTATCTACATATACCGTGCTTATCGGTTCTTGACGGCACTTTCAATCAGATCCGTGGAGCTCTACTCGATCTAGACCGTCTTTATGTACATGCGGCCCCCACGCGCACGTTGCTATAAGCGTGTTTAGGGAATGAATCAGAGACCACATCCAAAGATGGTCAAGATGTGAATGAGGCAGCAGCTCTTAACAGTACCTTCAATCATTTCTGTGGTGCTTTACTCAATCCAGACCGCCTATGCATACATGCTGCCCCCACGAGTCCACGGTTCCTGGATTAAGCATAGGTCCCCACACTGTCCCCACCACTGAGCGTCGGAAGAGGATTTCAGCGTGTTTAGGGAATGAATCACAGGGACCACATTCAATCTAGATGGCACCCATCGAAGCACCACTCGCTGGATGAACATGCAGTCGGTTCCTCTTCAATACTATTGCTACCAGCCATTCATAACATATGAGATCTGAGCACTTGCTCGGCATTTGGGTCGCTTCTTCAAATTTCAAGATCCATAGTTAACGGACAGCCGGGTAGTGAAAAGTCGGTGCGGTCACCATTCAAATTTGGTGGGCTGCATACAGCCATCATCTCTGCCATGTCAGAAGGTCGTGTAATGTGAAATCAATTGAATTGATTGCTCCATCAGGACAAGTTCGGCATAACTAAATAGCTGCGCATGCAACCAAGAAGCGAACTTAATATAGGAACGTAATCGCTTCCGGTCAACGTTTCAACCTGCACGTTCTCATGCTACAGTTGTCCACCTTAGCTCCTCCGAGATTCTGCCATGCTCTAAGTTACCCCATTAAGCCCCTTCCAGTTCTCCGATTTTGATACAGCCGATATCCGGCCCTCGCATATAACGAACATCCCGAGAGCAAGACCCATATCCACAAACACATCCTCACACCGGGACGGAAAATACGTTCAGTCTCTGTCTTATGCGCTGCTTGAGTCAGGGTCGAGGCCAGCCTCCATTTCTGTCTAAACAAGAAACCAGAACTACATCAGGTCAGTTGTCGAAGCGGCTTGTTCAGTGATTAATGCCGTTGTTAACGACCTTACAGGAACGTGGTAGCCTTTGGTGGTTTATTGTGGTGGTGTAACAATCGACATAAGTATTCGAAGACCGAGAACGATGGTTCAAGGAAATTGTTTCACCACAGATTGTTTCACGGCCCAAAGGCTGAATACAGGGCTCTATTGTAGTCACATCCCGTGCGCGAAGGTGAGAGCGAGAGTTAAAGATGAGAGAATGCGGTATTTACTACACATCTTGAAAGATTCAAGGTCTCGCAATGGGGTCTAATGTCGACGTTGAGGCCATGGCCAGAGCGTTTGATGGGCCTGATGGAGTTAAATGCCATACTTTGTCAAATTTGGCGTCATGCGCGATAACAATTGGAAATACCGTATATCTGGCGGTAGAGGGTGCGTAGTCCGAAGCAGTCACAATTAATCGTCTTAACCTGAACAACGACTTCAGTGCCCAAGTCGCTAGATTTTTCGAACCTGCTATACGAGACATCATCGATGGGATCATAAACTAGTGTAGAAATGCAAAAGATGGTGTTTCCAAAAAAAATGCGTGTCATGCTAATCTTGACGCAAATCACTAGCAAGCAGAACATATGTACTGCTTGCCCGGGGAGGCTTCAGAAAGATTGCAGTGTCTCTATGCAAGAGCAAGCGAATAGTAGCAGGATCAATCGTCGTCCTGTACGTGAAAGCATAAAATCCTGGTTCTTGTCATCTGACAAAATCACCATAAACGAGGCGGTAGCTGATCGAGCAGTTTCCTGGTGCTGCGTTATAACCGGTCATCTGTTCGCTCCCGCAGATCCCGATCATTTGGATCGTGAAAACACGAAAGTCACACATCCCAACGGCAAATCCTACATCTGCTACAATTCAGAAAATGATCAGCCGTATCTCTCCCACCGTTCTGTTATTTGGCAATTAAGCAGGATTGGGAAGTCTCGGAAGAAACCCAATTCCGTCAGACCATCGACTCGACAATTCGCCGCGCCAAGCAGCTGACGTGATTCACGTGAACCAGGTATTTACTCTTTCTCTTTGAACATGCGAGAAACTGATCGAAGTTGTTATCTTTAAAGGTTAATTCCATGATACAATAGGACATATCTAACACAGACAAGAACATGAAGTTACACAAGAACGGAGCCAAAATAGTTTGTGAGCTAAGTTTTGTTGTGGTACCCGTACTCCTTGGATTCACCCCACCGAAATTAAACACGCTGAAATGCTGATTTACGGTGACAGTGTCTGTTTCACCTGGAAGGTTCGACGGTATGGGTAACAACGAAATTCGCCAAGGTATCCAAGCACAGGGTTGTTGAGAAAGAGTCCGTTACAAGATCTGTTCTTGATTGTTTCGAGTGCACGTTCTTATGTGGCAAATCCTAGGCAAGTATTAGTGCTTGGAGGGACATTACCTAACTGTGCCTAACATGCCGTAAGTTGATCAGTCTTCAAGATTCTGCCTCGTTCATAAATTTGATACCATATCTGGCTGATTCAATTTAAAACACGTTTATTGCGCATTGCGCCTGTTCTCAGAGATCTAGATTTCGCAAGGCCACATGCCCACACATCACCTTCCTTAAACATATGCAACGTGGCAGTATAAATCGTCGTCTTTACTCCTGCATCTTGCGTTTGTCTTTTCAAACTTGGTTACGACACCTACTTAAGCAACACGCCTTCACGATTGACATTCGCTGCAGCCCTTAAAAGCAAATTGATAAAGCCTCTCTTCGTCTCAAAAACTGATATACCTAATCAGCTCGCCCTTCATGCCAATGTGCGTGGTGGGAGTTTTTGGAATTGTAGGACTTGTTGGGGTCGCGGGGGTTATATGGCTCACAATAAAAGCGGAATTCTTATGGTTTCGACCATTAGCTCAATGGCAAGGTAAGACAAAGGCTAATTCGCTAAAGATGTCTTCAAAACTACAACTGATGAAATTGTAGCGATCAACAACGGACAGCAGGGCTGCACCAGTAGGCAGGCCACAGGCGATTTGAAATATGCGACTCCTGCAACCGGAAGCGCCTTATCGCTGGGGGAAGGGCAAACAGGTAAGAGTACTTATAATTTAACAATACCATGAACCTGAGAAGGAAAGGCGCGGGGGGGATCACGATACAGACACAGGTGATCGAACGACTCGAAACAAGTTTGGAGGAGCTGGATCAGCTCCTACAAGAAAATAAAGCACTGAAGTTCAAAGTAGCCCGTTTAAATCATCTTCTAGAAGAAAAGACGAGGGCATTGTCGAGCGCGGAGGAAGCCGAAACAGGTAAGGGTACTTATAATTTTGCCGCTACATGAACCTGAAAAGGAAAGGTACAGGAAAAATACATGAATTGGAGACAAAAATCACGATACAGATCAAGCGACTCCAAGCAAAGTTGGAGCAGCAGGACCAGCTCCTACAAGAAATGACAGCGAAACTCTCCACCCTGGAGCACGCTGAAGAACAACGGGATGTGGAAAAGGAAGAGAAGATAGCACGGCTGGAATCCGAGGTGGCTCGTTTAAATCGCATTCTAAAGGAAAATACTCCGTCATTGTCTAGCGCGGAGGAAGCAGCAACCAACGGGGAACAGCTTAACCGTGATTCATCAGCTACAAATCAGCGACAACGTGAGGAGATGAGGCAGATGAGGCAGATGAAGACGGCGCCCAGTACCAGCACGGACAGCGAGCAAAGAAGCATGCCTCTTCCACCGATCATCGTCAACAAAGCAGACAGTATTTCTGTGGCGGAGGTGGTCGTCATGGTGAAGATACTAAACGCCCAGATAGAACAAGGTTCTAGTATCATAGCGGATTCGCTCTTCGATCGTGAATCGCAAAGCAATGGAAATGAGCTAGAAAATATGTGGGACGAACTGAACGATTTAATTGGGTCATGGTTGTGTAACGATCTCAAGCGAAGATCGAAGGAACTCATCGTGGAACCCGATCCTGTAATAACGCCAAATACTCTTCAAACGGGGCTAATCAATGCATGTAGTCATATCATTAACGATTGGAATCCCCCTTTCTGGATCGATGGTTTGGTGTTTTCTCGTACCTACACCAGCATAGAGAAAACGAGTGAGTACTACTATCGCCCGCAGATTGCGTAAGCGTGTTGGTCTGACATCACCTTCAGACGATCAAGCCACTGCTGATGCGTGGAGGACGCTGTCACGGTCCAATATGATCGTTTTTCCCAGAGAGCGTCAAGAAGCCAATAAGAGATATCTCACGGAGGTGTTACTGAGGCTGATAACCGCCGTCGGAGGGTCACTGGAAAACGGCATCCTACCGCTTCAATACAACGAAGTAATTGAAGGCATCGCCAAAACATCTCTCGAACTTCACAAAGTAGTTAGCGAAGAGCTGGTACCGATGATGGAGCTCGTCACAGATACTATACCATGTGACGCCGACTTTGATCCCTCTCGGATGGAGGACACGGAAGGGGGCAGAAATGAGACCGGGCTTGTCACGCAAGGTCCAGTTATTTTCACAACGGAAATGGGCCTTCGATACAGGAAGAAGAAGGAAAGGGACTCCAGAGACAAGTGGAGTGTAGCCAAGAAGGCTAAAGTCGTTCTCGCACGTACCCTAGAGGAGTAAGGGTCGCAAGTGGACAGAACCTTTTATGTAGAACAGGAACTGACCAGCAGTCTAGTCGTATGACCTCTCGGGCCATAACGCTATAGATTTGTACTACTAGGTACGGTTAACATACCCTCGCCTTGTCCCTCTTGTATCACCACTCTGTACACTAGGCCACTCTTGTTCATATTTATGATCTTACTTTGACGACCAGTGATCCTCTCACACTTATACATTGAGCACTATAATTCTCGTAGTGCATGAGAATTTTCTTGGAACGAGCTCGGGACAAAATTTGGTAATGCATAATGAATAGGATTTTTGTACCGATTTTGAAGTCGTGGCCCGTGGGTCAAATTCAACCCAATTTTCGGCTCAAACGTTCTCACCCTGTCTAGACAGCCTCTTCCGCTCATAAACTCCAAATGGCTTCCAAGCCTCTACGGAAGCAACCTCGTTGCAGAAAAAAGCTATTCATGAATCATGAAAAGGTATAAATGTGAATTTTGCGGTACGTTGTTTGATCACTGCAGCTTATCCTCAAGTTTCAATGAGAGGAACGACAGGCTTTTCGAGGTAGTCACAAAGCATCTGAACTTGGAGCAATACAAGGACTCCAAGGAGAACACAGGAACGCTCCTGAAGGTGCTGAGCTATGGTTGCCAAGAAATGTAGTTTCGTCCCCGCGTGAGCCCTTCCTTGTCAATGTTATCGAGCATGTTACGGTTTTGCTAATATAACGATGCAGAGTTGGACCTGGAGTACCGATACTGGGCTTTCGTCGAAGCTCACACATGTAGTTGCGTATTGTAGTGACTGGTACTTGAAGCGTGTGAGCGATAAGTAGTTGTCACAACGGGAGTCTTCTCGGTGAGTCTTGACTTAGCAGTTCTCGGGAATCGCGTAGTCAAAGAGTGAGATTGAGAGAAAACTTAGCTACTCAGAGTACAGGAGTAGGCTTTTATACTACGGATGTACTCGGCTATTTTGGAGCTGCGTAAGCAAGCGAAGGAATGATAGATAGGAATGAAAAGATAAGAATAGAAAGAATTACGGAGTAAAGCCGCATGGCAGCGTCCTCACATTCGCCCTCCGAGAGGTTTACAGAACCTCTCCTAGTTGTCCGGAACCGGGGCAATAGCGTCGTAGTCCTGTTCATCGGCCCATCCAGACCTAAACTCCTCGGCCTCGGGGTCCGTTTCGCCCTCGGCGTCCAGATCCATCAATTCGTCGTCCTGTTCGTAATTATCCATCACCTCGTGGTTTCCTACTCCCACACTGTCAACTTCTTCCGCAGTAACTCCCTGCTGTTCTCCCTCTTTTAAACCGTCGTCGTCCTTCCCAAGCTTTCTTCCCTTCCTGTTCCATGTACGAGTAACCCGTCGTGGGTACGTGGAACGTTCACCACCACGGTCAGGGTGCGTGAATCCGCCAATACGGTCCTTAAGTGGCGCTCTAGGTAAGTTCTCGCGTCCAAATGCCCGACGAGGGTTTGTGTTGGGCTGACGTGGCCCAGCGTTTGGCGTCGCGTGGTATGTGGACTGGCCCATAGTAGGGCGCGTCGTATTGCGCAACAAGGTATGTACGAGCTGAAACATCTTGTTCTGCTGACCGACCATAGCATCGAAGGCACGGTCAGAGATGACGAGCTCGCGGCGCTCATCGCGAGAACCCCCATAACCAGAGTAACGGGGTCCAGTGGGATAGCGAGGTCCAGTATGACGTGAGTCTCGGTGAGGATGCATAACTTTTGCAAGGGCAGACGAGGGGATATGTTTTGATGTTCTCCCAATCGTCTCGTTCCCTTTTAAGCTTCTACAAGGGTAGGGTAGCACCCCTTGTCGCGAAGGTCCCCACCTGCTCATCTGGGTGGTATCAGTATCAAAACTGCGCCTATAGCTTTTTCCGCCTAAGCGTGCATATGCGACACCGATCGCTGGTTCCGTCGTTCCGGTACCTAGTTCCTTAGGGTGAGTTACTCCCATTGCTTCCAAGTATTCATCCAGCACAGCTAACTCCTTCAGTTCGATGTAAGGTACCCACGTCACATCCCCGGTAGACCATTGCACCTCGAACAAGGCGTCTCGGCCGCGGCCTGAATGGGACAATATTCGGTCAATGTGCCACTCCTTTGGCTCCTGTCCCAGGCCTGGTAACTGATGTAACTGACGACCTGGAAAGCGTCTGTCGTCGTTCGGGTAGTGTTTCCGCAATAGGGAAGCATGGAATACAGGATGTAAGCCTCTAGCTTTCAACTCCCTTGGAAGTTCAAGCTCATAGGATGATCCAGGTGAAGCGATGCGAGTAATTCTGAAGGGTCCTATGTATTTCGGACATAGTTTCCGGGCGTGTCCCTTCGGAAGCTGTAAGTTTTTCGTAGACAAATAAACCAGATCTCCTTCATCGAAATCTGCTTTTCTGCGTGATCGATTCGCATGTGTGGTTTGTTTCACCCTGGCATCAATAATAGCATCATGAGCTAGCATCAAGGCACTTTTCATCTGCGACGCAAATTCTACAATACCAGGATAACCTGATTTACTGTCCCATATCATGGTGCGGGGCTGACGTCCATAGTTCAAGAAAAAAGGTGAGAACCCTGTTGTTTCAGATCGAGCGGCATTCATGGCAAACTCGATAGCAGGTAGTTTCTCGGCCCAATTCCGCTGGTCCGGCACCACACATTGACGCAACATCTGCGTCATGGTCCTATTTGCTCGTTCGGTGGCTCCGTCTGTCTGTGGATGGTAAGCCGTGGATAATTTGATCTCGACGCCCAACAGCTCATGCAATTTTCGCCAGAACGTACTTGTAAACAGGGAGTCGCGGTCACTGATAATTCGTTCGGGCAAGCCATGCAACTTGTAAACTGAGTCGAATATCACTTCAGCAACCTGCCGCGCTCCATACGTCTGTTTTGTAGGTGTCAAGTGTATCATTGAGGTGAGTTGATCTATTATCACGCAGATCATGTCGTAAGAACCGTTCCGGTTCTTAGATTCGGGTAATGGGCCCACGAAATCAACGCCAATGTGCTGCCAAGGCCTCCGAGGTACTTCCAATGTCTTCAGTAATCCCATTGGCCTCTGATTATTAGGTTTGCTCGTATTACAGGTCATGCAAGTCCTGCAGAATTCCTCGACGTCGGCGACCATCGTTTGCCACCATGTCTCTTCACGAAGCACCTGCAGGGTCTTCTTATAACCCAAGTGAGCGAGTAGGGAGTGTACATGGCCTATTATGATCTCCCTCACGTTTCGCCCACTAATTGTAATATCTGGTATACACAGGGCTTCCACGTCGCCTACTCTCTTGAGGATTAAGCCATCCTCTTCACGAAAATCAGCATACTCAGTTGGCTTCGCCAAAATTTTCGCAAAGAAGGGATCCTCTCCATACTTCGCACGGAAGCAGTCAGGTATGTCAATGCCAATCCCACTAGCAGTTCTCAAGACAGGAGATGCCTTGGTAGCTACCGCTACCTTCGCCTTCACCCGTTCCGGAATTCGTGAGGAGGTTCCCACTTTTTTCTCTAGTAGGTGGGTAGTGGCCTTTTTCCGTTGACGTTTAGGCTCTGCGTATACTCGCTGTTCAGCGCTGGCCTCTGCTAGCCGTGCTGATCGCCGTACCGTCCCATCTGGTATTATGGCTGCTGCGCCGGTGTAGATTGGCCGTGATGTCCTAAGTAAGTTCTCATTGTCGCTATCCTCATCATCCTTGCCGACATATTCACTTTCTGCTCTGACAATTCCGGTAGGCTCATCGCTATATATGCGTGATAGCGCGTCGGCAACCACATTCGCCTCTCCAGGCACGTAGTAAACCTTGAATGAGAACTCATTTAGGACGTCAAGCCAACGATGTTGTCTAGCTGAAAGCGACTTCTGTGTCATGAAATGCTCTAAAGTCCTGTGGTCCGTCTTAATACTGAAGGATGCTCCATGTAAGAGTCCTCGAAATCTCTTTAAGGATTCCACGATAGCTAACAACTCTTGCTCGTGTACAGGGTAATTTTGCTGAGCCGAGTTAAATTTACCAGACCAGAACACTACAATGCGAGCGGTGCGCCAATCATTTCCCTGACTCACATACCCACTCGCACCCGTCAAGCTGGCATCGGTTGTTAACCAAATTGGTTCAGCACCTGGGGAGTAGTTGAGCGAGACGCGTCTGTTCTCTCGCCATTTACTCACAATAGTCTTTATTTCATCAAAGGCGCGTTGCTCGGTGTGACCCCAACGCCACTCTCGCCTCGCTCCTGATAAAGGAGTTAAGACCCCCATGGGTATCCTAATCCCTTCGCAGTTGTCCGCTAAGTAACCAACCGCGCCCAAGAAGCTCGCCAACAGGTCCTTGTTGGTAGGCGTTTTCCAGTTGAGTACATTGTCTACTTTGTGTGGATCCATTCTAATGCCGTTGTCATCCAGTATGTGCCCCAACAGCTTCAATTGATGCTCGAAGAACTGCATCTTGTCAGCGCTCAGGTACAACTTTTCA